>VWZV01014171.1:289378-361242 GCA_013397155.1 Irena cyanogastra | reverse complement strand
AAAAAAAAAAAAGAGAGAAAAACCCCCCAGGTCAAATTGAGCTGAGGCATCTGTAGAGGAACTGAGCTCAGTACCAAGCTATAATTGAAGAGGGAATGGGAGTCATCAATTCCATCGTGCTACAGAACCTCCACTTCCCATAACTAAGTGGCTGTGATTAGATCTTGGTCAATATATAAGAAGGATTTTTTTTTGTTTTACAATCCAGGGTGTCACCACTATGAACCCAAGACAGAAACACATTAATGGCAATTATAAAGCTTTACAAATAGGTCATTAGAAAGCTCTGGAAAACTGAAAACAAACATAACTTTGTCAGATAATAATCAGACTTCATGATTATTAGAAAGCTCTGGAAAACTGAAAACAAACATAACTTTGTCAGATAATAATCAGACTTCATGAGTTGTTAGTCAGTGACTCTAAGGAGTTAACAATACTGACAAGAAAAAAATACTCCAATTCACTGCATGATCAGTATTTTAAGCTCCAGACAGCCTTGAAATATGTTCATACAAGTTTAAGCCATCAAGTTCCATTTCTGTTAGACAGGAGTTTTTAAGTGCTGTTTCCACTTGATTCAATTGATTTACATGATAAACAGTGCCTGAATTAGGACCAGCCACTGTTTCATTCTCCAACCTACACTAGGGAACTCAAGGCCCTCAACACCAATGCATTTTTATTCCTCTGTGTTTCTTTTTTTTTTCTAAATTCACATTTCTCTGTAAATTTCAGAATTACTACGGTTAGTTAATACAAGCCAGAGCCATTAATGGCCAGCAGGTCACATAAAGCAATGCTGCATAGCAGGTTAAATTGCCCTCTAACTCCGCAGGACAAGCCTGAATGGAGACTCCACAGGAGCACAATTGGAGTTAAGAGCTCTGAATGCTCTTCTATGGCAAATGGCAGTAGTCTGACCCTGCAGGATTCTCTCTCTTACAGCAAAGTGTGATAAAACAAATGCCTCTCTGATTAGAGGAATTAGTGCTGCTTCATCTCCTGTGTGTCTGTGCCTCAGTCCTCCGAGCCAAGTACTCTGCTCAGGTGCAGACACTCTGGCTGGGGGCCAAGACCCTAAGAGGACTAGCAGACATTTTCCCACCTGCTCTATATAGTTCAGAAGCTCCCAAGCTACATGACAGCAGTTGCTTCCCAGCTGCATCGCTTCCCTCCAATTTAGAAGGTGTCTGCTCTGTCTTTGAGGAGCCAGAGTGGCTGTGACCAGAGGACTCTGAGAAAAAGGACTGTTTCAGCTTGACACCCAGACAAGGCAGGCAGCTGTAATCTTCCTTGCCCTCTGTTTCAAAGAGATGCTTCAAATGCTGAGAAAGTTTTTTATCACCAGGGAATTTCTAAGAAGCTGTGAACTCACCTGGAAGCCATTTCTTTGGTCAGATCACCTAGAATTCTCCCTCCTCCACTAGTCACTATTTTCACAACCTCTTTCAAATGTAATTCAGAAATTTCACCTTTCCACCCAATTGAGGCCAGAGAGCCTAAAGACGCACAGGCTTTTTAGGATGTGTCTAAGTAAATATGGTTCAAGTGGCTTCAGGAATGTAAGATTCTTCTCTGGACCAAGTAGTGGTAATTGCTCATCAGCAATTATCAATACTGATCAGGTCTCATAGCTGTACTATTCATCAATTTTCACACCGAGTTTATATTCATTTTATGCTACACCTATGCATTTAAAAGCTCGTATAAAGCCAAATATTAAAGCCAGGTGAGAATTCTAATTGTTATTTTTCATGTGATTCATTTATACGTCTTCACAATAAATGCTTTTAAGTGCCAAGTTATTCATGTACAGGATATTGCAAACCATACTTAGTCTTTCTGTAAAACAAAGATGACCCCAGCAAAATTCCCACCACTTAAACCAAGAATTTCAGCAGTCTCCTGTCTTTGAAAATAATATGTGTATTGCTAACCTCAAACCTCAGAATTAAATTAAAGAAGGAGGTTTTGTTCAGCCTTTCACTTTCCCCAAAAGCCACTTAGCACAGATAAGTGAATGCAGTTTTTCTTTTTGGGCTCTCCTCTACCCACAGTGCTCCACACCACCCCAGTGGCTCATGATCCTACCCACTACATCTTCCAATAGGTATGTATACTCACAGTCATAGAGCAGCCTTGCATAGCAGGAGGAAAAATTCAGGAGCTTTTTACACTCAGAAGCCATCATCAATATGACACAAATGCTCTGCCTCAAAATTAAAAACTGAGAAAAATTATAAAAATTTCTCACTCTGCTAGAAAATCATACTTTATGTCACATTTCTTTGGTTTTTGTAAGAGAAATTCAGCAACACAAAGCATTTTTGACAAATACTGATGAGATGTATCTCCCTGCTTAGGGTGTAACCAAGAGCTACTGACTTTCCTGAGACTCTTAATCTTCAGGAAATATCATGCAATTTACCTATCACAGTTTAATTAAAATCTTTCTCCAAAGAGCATTAAACCAAAAAGTAAATTTAACAGCATAGCAAAGGAACTGAAACTGTGAAGCTGAACAAAGGTTTTTTAAAAAGCCTAATGAACAATTGGGAGTGAATAAAGAAAACTACAAAAATGGCTAATGTTCAATCTGGGACAGGGTGTGATATTTAAAATAAACAAAAGTGCCACAAAAGAATTCCTACCTGCATGCACTTCCAATAGCTGACTCTGCTGATACTTGCTGGTTTTGTAAGTGTTGGCTTTCTGAATTTGCTGATAACAGTGAGTTAGGAGTTTTGCACAGGAGGGTGAGATACAGGCATTTCCAGCCACATCCGTCAGATGACAGATTTAGGGAGATGCTGCATTTTATTGCAATGTCATGTTTATGATTTGGCCGGACGATGTGCACAGAGATCATTGTCATGTAACAGGCTGGCAGCTTTTTCTTCTCACCCTGCTAACAGGTGTGGATCCTGCTGGGAGATGCAAAGTGATGACTCACTGCAGCAGATGGGGCTCCTGAAGCCTCTCTGGAAGACAGACCTTGTGCTGAGCTCTTCTCAGGGAGGCATATCCCAGCTAGGTCTGTCTGTGGAGTCATGGCTGACCTAGAAAGCCTCTTGTTTTGGTAATAATGATGGAGAATGAAACAATCCACAAAAATTTATCACGGGCAAGCTGTTTTGAAGGAGGCTTGGAAGATTGTTTCTATATTGTATTCTAGACGCATTTCTGTATGCTTTTCCTCTCAGAGGTCATGGATGTCAGGATTAGATGTACTTTGCAAAAACCAGTATAAATCCTCTCTCATTGGTTTTGCTCGATGTGCCTGTTATTCAAAATGCATTACTTGCTGTTGCTCATTTTTCAACCTGCTCTCTTAGTGTTACAACTGCAGGATGACTGGCTCTTGCAGTAGTTTAATTTGAGGATTTTTCTCAGTAAGCCAGTGATAGCATATTTTGAACACACTGCACACAAGCCAGCTCCAATATTACATGCAACAGTGAAGTGCTTCGTGATAATGCATACATGTGAGATCAGACCTTGTGTAACAAAGTTAGTTGCTCTAAACTACCAGCAGTTCAGAGACAGTGATAACTGCTAAACTGCTGTGGGACTTCCTCCCTGATATTAGTATTGTAAGTAGATTTATACTTTTCAAAAAGCTTTTGGTCCCTTTTTTAAAGGTCATAAGCTCTTCTCACAACATCTCTAAGCTGGCCATTCTAGTCTGTCCCATCTCTACCAGTATTATTATATTTATTGCCTCCCTTCTTAAATAGATTCACTCTTTGTGCAAAATTATCCACTTCCACATTTTCATAAAATTATTCAATTAAACATATGAAATCTTACAAAAAGCTTAAAGGAATCAAAACTGCAGTAGAGGTAACACCAATTAAAAAGCATAAATTCTCAGTCACAGAAGCGTATGTTACTGTCTTTATCCACTCTGATCTGAATGATTTTACCTTTGGTTTTTGCTTTCCTTTTTCATATACTGTTTTCACATACTGTTGATTGCTGACCATCAAAAGCAGAGGGGAAAAAAGATCAGTCCTGAATTTGTCTTTGAGAGGCACTAGTGAGATGTTAGGAACATCACAAAAGCATTCCAAACTGCATGGAAGACACTAAAAAACTGCCATGGGATCTAATTCAAGAGTCTTTGAAGTAGTTCAGCTTCTACATATATTCATAACTTAGCTTAGTCATACATCTTTTGTGGACTAGACTAACTTGTTAAGAGTCTCTCATATAGCTTAGTCTGCACTTAATACTGGACTTTCTTATACCAATAACAAAGGGAGACTCCTTACTAAAAGAGCATAACACTGCTCATGAAAATTTAGGCGAAAAAATATAACTGATTACTTTATCCTAGGCACTGAAGATATTTCAGAAATCTCTGCTCTGGTAGAACTGGCTGAAAAACAGACTGCTGGTTTATACTTGCTGCTGCTATTGAGATGCAACATTTCAGTGAAATTTGTGGCCAAAGCTTAAGGTTTGGGAAGCTTCAGCCACCTTAGACGAAAAGTCAGTGTCGGAATGTGCCTCTTTTTAAGGTCCTGTGATAGTTTTGCAAATGTATAGCACAGAGACAAGGAAAACCATTGCTGAATGGTATATCTGCACAAAGGTATTGAGGTGTAGGATTTTTGAAGACAGCCCTGTTTAACTCAAATTTTGAAGAAGAATGTCATTGCTATGAAGAAACCATGACCCTTCTTTGCAAGGGTTTGTAAAAGAGAGCAGTCTTTAAACCAGAGAGCAAAATGCTTCTCCTCTCTCCTCATTTTCCCAAGAGTGTACCGGGGACAGTCCTAGTGGATCTTCTTGCTCTTCATTGTAAGCAAGGAAGAAACACCTGTAAGTCTGGTAAATCACAAGTTTCTCCGAATGTCTCATAATGGGGTTGTGCACACAGGCAGTTGGGAGACAGTCCAGCAGGACAACAGCAAAGATTTCTTTAACTGTGTGCACTCTGCTTTCTGTCACTGGCCAATTGCTCTCACCATAGTGTTATCTTTTATTGCACTGATGTATCATATTCTGAAGAAAATATTGTAGTATTCTGACAATACAGCACATTCCTTCAAACTCAGTGTATTGTTTTGGTAAGTAAAGTACATAATGCCTCACCCCTTTTCCATTTGTGCTCCAATTGATTTTTCCATCGATTACTCAGGATTTCCAATAGTGCTTCATTGCAATCACTCAACCTACAATACCCATTCTGAGATAAAAATCAAAGTTGAAATTAAAAAAATCTTGAGTAACCTTCTTGTCACCTACAAATAATTATTTTTTTTAAGTTTTAGTGGACAGCTTTATGAAAAAACACAGACTGTTTAGCATGCAAGTTATTTTATCAGAATCCACTGAGTAAAACTTATTTTATTAAAAACCAAAGCTGATTCTCCATAGTTATTCATGCAAAATAACTCACACTTGCTTAAAGGAAAAAAAAATTAAGAAAGGAAGGTGATTACAAACATGGCCAGGAAAACAAAATTAAATAAAATTTTTAAAAATCTCACAAGGGTCCAGATATAACACTTCAAAGACACTAATAATGCTGGTCAATGTTGACTGCAAAATATCTTCTTAAATCTGGGAGTCAAAGAGTTGTCCCAGTCACAGACTATATTGCCACAGGTGTCCTTTGGTGTGATGGATAACTGCAGTCACCAGCTGGATAACCTATTTGCAGCCTGGTGGAGGCCTTGGACAAGGCAGACAGAAAGACTGGCTCTGCAACTGAAGGAAAGGCTTCAGAGACCAAAAAAGCAACAGGATTCTTGGGACAAGAAGTAAAACAAACAAAACAACAGAGGCAGGAATGAGATCAAAAGGTCTAAACAGAAGTACAAGATGAGACAAGAACAGACGTCTGGACAGCAGCCACATTTCTGCAAAACAATTCTTAGCAGGCAGTGGAGGGAGACTCTACCCACATTTGCACAAGGAATCGGTGTCACAGCTGCAGGTTCAGACCCAGAATAAACGGGGAGTGGAGAGGTAGGGTGTGGGAGGCAGGGAGACAAAGAGGTTGTGCCGTGTCGTGTGACATAGTTGTAGGCAGCCAGATGTACAATCCATTCAACTCGAGCAAGAGCTGCAGGCATCTGTCAAAGAGACACCTCCCCCGTGGAGCTTCCTCCTATCTGGCTGACGGATGGCTTCAGAGTTGCCAAACATGTTTGTTCAGCAGTAGAAGGGCAGCACCAAAAGCCATTCCTTATTAATCTCCTCAATTTGATCAAAACCTATTTCCAAAAGCATGTGGGGTAGAATAATCTAGACCCCAAATAATTTTTGTTCCCAGATATCCAGTGTTCCCTTTGTCTGTCTTTTGTTAAGACTTCTTAAATCAGAACAACCCAGAATAAAATCAAATTCTGAGGTGTCTGGGCAAAATATTTTAATTTCTCAAAATCAGCAGAAATGTGATGAGTCATGCTTTCTTTAATGTCAGAGAATGCAGTAAAACAGGCTCCTTTCCTAATCTACAAGGGAAAATTTCATCCTCTAGTCTATTACAACTTCTCTGTGCCTGTTACCAAGGAGAATTAAGAGAAAAAGTTGTCAACATGGCTCCCACACAGATACTCAGAGAGTCAAAAAGGTAATTTAAAAAAGACTGCAATACTGAGTATCTGACAAATGATACAGATTATCTAGCATATCATATGTAAGACCTATACATGGACTGTCTATATATTTGACCTTATAGTTTAAATTACATTTATCAAAGCAGTACAGTTTAAGGTGGTCAGGATAAAAAATCCATTTGTATCCTTCCTGGGAATTGAGTTCAAGAGGGTGTATAATCCACCAGACCATTTGATTCTTTTCATTATTGCAAGGAGAAAAAAAAAGATAATTCCTACTTGTTCATTCTGAAAATAAGAAGACAAAATAAAGGTTCCACACTAAGAATATATTCCAAGAGGCATTTGAAGTAATTTTCCTTAAAAAGGACAATCATTCAAGGGATTATAGATCATCACTTCCCTAAGTCCTCCCACTGAGACAATATTCTTTCAGCAACTTCACATGTTCTTGATCATTCATATTTGAAGCTTTAGTGCCATTGACTGCTCTTGCTTTTTGGGGGATTAACGTGATTTCAATGAGGTGAGCTGGTGCTCTGCAAGCTTAGAGCAGAGAGCCTGAAGTGTATTTCAGGACCATTATAAATTCAGTCCATAACTACACAACCCTGAAGTGCCACAGCATTTTGTTTCACAGTGACTTCCACTGAGGACAAGTTTTTAGAATAGGCATCACTAGGCAATGGGTCAGAAGTATGTTTATCTCCCTGAATTGTTCAAGCTTTCCAAACAAGAGAAATTGATAATTTGGGTTTCTGAATGAGGCTTAGCCTCCTTGGCAGCTGAGCTATGAAAGCCTATCACCATGGGGGCGCTTTCAAAGAGTCACATGGGGGTTTAGCAGTGTGGTTTTCATGTACTATTCAAGAGCAAAGGCTTGCCTCTGCATTTTCAGTTGAGGAGCACCGGGTAAAAGCAAGAAGTAAATGTATATATGGACACACATAGAGATATAATTTTTTATTGGTGTTCCTTTATATATTGCATCCAAATTTCTTCAGTTTTCTAGAGTCACTCCTATCCACTGACTGCAAAGGAAGTAATTCTTTCTCAAGAAAGGGATCTGATTTGGGTAGGTAATGTCTTGAGGGCATTCCTTACCCACTCCTAGATGATTTTATGAGTAATCAGTAGTTTAAATGACTGTTACCTTAGGTATCTAACAACACATTTCCACACACATATGTCACATTGCCACAGTCATACTCCAGTGGCCACATATTCTAATATTGTAGATAGACTTCTTTCACATAAACCCTAATACTTTCAAAATGACATTTTGTATAACATTCCTGGGTTTTTAGCTTTGATTTGGTAAGAGAAAGGCTATTGTGAAATAAGAATGATAGGCACTCCTATTACAGAAAAAATGTATGTTAATAAACTATATTTATATATCTTGTTCCTCATCTTAGATCATTGAAAAAGTTTTATTTATTTTTATAAACACAAATCTCTCTTTAGAAAGATTTTTAGAGTCTGGAACTCAAAGAGAGGACTTAAATCAAGATTTGGAAACCTTTCCAAATGAGTTTTTCTATTGAAAATCTTTCTATACTCTGTAATCTTTTTTATTAGAAGTGTAATTTTTTACATAGGAGATCAAAATAATTTCAAAAATGTGTTCCTATGTTTATCCACATAATTAGCCCTCCTGATTCCAGCAGAAAATATATTTATATTTTAGACCTAATTTTTGGGAATTTATATATTGTTCTAAAACTCCTAACTACAGCATTTAATATCTGTAATCATTAAGCATATTCTGTGAGATAAGAGTTTTCAGATCAAATTCTTCATTCAGAATTTCCTGAAGTGAATTCAGGCTTCTAAACCATACTTGTATATGTATTGAAAGCAAACATTTAATGCCAACTATAAAAAATTATAAAAAATTTGGAAAAGTCTTATTAAATTTTAGACAGACTTCTCAGATCAATTTTCTGGGCAATATAAAAAATTAAAATAAAAAGAATAGAAATAAAACCAAACTGAAAGAAATTATAAAATTACTGTATTTTTTTAAAAAAAGTTAATTTGTAGTAAAATTAATAGCTTCACTTAGGTAATGTTCTTCACCCAAGGTGAATATAGGTCACTAGTATGCATTCTTGTGAAGACTAATGAGCAGTGTTATTTCAAAACAAATTTGAATGAAATCAGAATATATCCCACAATATTTTAGTGCTTACCACAGTGACAGAATTTCCTGCTCACAGTCAGGAGATTTGAAGCACAGGCTTTGAGTTACATCCAAGTTTGGGCGAGGAGGAATGCAAGAGGATGCATGTTTTTACCCCACCCTCTAGCCCACAACTTTCTCAGGAAGCAAAAAAAGATAACAAAAAGCACCCTCACATTATGGTTAAAAGAAAGAGCCAAATCTTTATGTGTAAATACATTCTCTATTTGTTGTGCTCACCTTCTTCAACATTCTTTTATTAATTGGAATCATGGCAGGCAAATGCTGTGTTTTCTGCCTTCTTCTAGACAACAAGACCTTCTAGAAATAAAAGCCCACAAGAATTTTTATTACCAATGTTCAAATTAAGCATATCTTCAAATAGTTGGCTTTATAGTTGTAGAATGCTAAAACCAGTAAGGGTCCAGGCAGTGCTGCAGTTTAGAAAAGTTTGTGAACCTCAGTTCAGCTGTCACAACAAATGTTGTGTGTTCTTTATTCACAGCAAATATAAGGTAATTTTGAGTTAACCCAGGGTTGAAGAAAGTCAGACTAAGTTAAACTACTTCTCTCTCAGATTTGGAGTGTTCTCTTGAAAAGTCCACGTGCAGTAACTCACTCATTCTTTCAAGACCTAAGATCATACCCAAAGGCTTTGATTGTAGTATTGTTTCTTGCAAAACAATCACCAGGAATAAATTAATGAAAGAGGTAAGCTGTTCTTGGTATGCAAAAGAAAATTTCAAAGATGTGTTAACAAGATGTTAGGCAACAAAAATGTGTAAAGGAGTTATTTATATTTAAATTGCCAAAGGGTTCCTATATGCAAGGGTGCTATGCACCCTTACAGCTAATTAAACTTACAATCTATGTAGGAATAGTATCACACCAGTGTAATTAGTTTACCAGCCAGTGAGTCAGAATAGCAGATCCCATATATAATAATAAGGGATAATAATACCTATAATAATCCTTTAGATAATTTCCATTGCCAGCAGAAGACAGCAAAATGGTCAATGTTCTCCAAAGTATATGAGAATATCTTTATTTATCTACAATAGAAATTCATGAAACCACATGAATAACATCCACCAGCTCTGAAAGCATATAGGCTTCCAGTTATTTTAGATGCTGCTTGTACATAGAACAAAGCCCATTCCTGACTCAAATGGCAAGGAACCTAAGGGCCTTACATGTGCTTAAGCTAAGCAGTGAGACAGCACCAAAATGAACACACTCAAGACTAACACCTACACCGCAATTCACTATCACATACATGCTTACATTCCTTCCTCTCAATTTTGTTTCATCTCTCCCTTTCATTTGATTAACTCATTTTCATCTAGACAGGATTTTTGGCTCCATCACACACTGGAAAAGAAGCCACTCATTTTACAGCTGCTGAGAAAGATTAAAATGTTTAGAGCAAGACTATGAAATTAACAGGTTTTTAGCGTCAATTACTAATGGACTTTTGCCCTGAAGAAAACTAGCAACTCTGTTTCTGTTTTACATGGGATAATAAAACCCATAGTAAACCTGACCTCCTGAAGTTAGTTTATCTTGGATTATAATTTGAATATTTAATGACTGAAGCAGTTAAAGGAAGTAGCTATTACCCATTAATCACTCTATATACTAAGTACACTTTGGAAAAATTGTATACCATATGATTATGTATACCAAAACACAGAAATTATAGATAGTGTTTCCATACATTTTCATAGTTCTATTCAATTTATTATGAAGCTTTCAAGTAGGGTTAGATACTCCCCTCAAAATGGGGTTTGTTAAAGGATATAAAAATAGCTTCTTATGAAATTAAGTTAGATACACAGCCTTTGCTGATGCTAGAGCATACCTTCATAAAAAACACTTCAATGTGTGTTTAATGTATTTGATTTTAGTGGATTAAAAGGAAAATTTCTCACTTGACTACATTCAATCATATTCCTCATTTACAGCTCCAATACTGTTCTCCTTCCAAGTAAACAACCTTGTACTTTGGGAGTGGTGGATACAGCCAGAACATCCATGACTTGTGGTTATTTAGAAACTATGATGAATATATGAGGTTTTTTCAGCTAACTAGACACTAAAGAAAGAAAAATATGTATGCCAAACCACCACTGAATCATGCCAATTAGTAAATTCCTAACTCCAAGGCTCCCATCTTAACTGGGAAGAAAAGAAAATGATAGGGAGCTATTGCACAAAAATATGTGTCAGGCTGCACGTATTTTGAGAGCAGAAGTGACGACAGAAAGCATGTGTAGGGGGTAGGAGTGAGGGAAATGAGAGGAGATGAGTCTGCATGTTGCAAAGCATAGTCTGGGGCATGAAACAGGCTTCTGAAAGACACTGTTAATGCTGCAGCTTTTTTTTTTTTTTGCTACATAATCAACCAACATAATCAAGAACATTTACAAGCCAAAAGCCTAAAGCAAAGATTCCTCCAAGAGACATGGAACTCTTCTGGGTTTAGTGCCCTTTTGTGCTGTACCCCTTCTGTGAACTGCTTAACTTCTCTGGTCTTCCCTTCTCTTACAAGAAAAATAAAATTTTTTCCTTTGTTCTTTGTTTTATTTGCTTAAGAACAAGAAATATCTAATTCCACACACAAACCAGTGAAATGATATCCTCACGTCAACTAGAACTGGGATCCAAACAAGTACAAATTATGTGGAGGGATACAAATGTGCATGCACTTGTTTAGTGATTTTAAAATGACACACAATGGATCATTTGATTAATGAGATATTTGATTAATTATTCTTGCTGAGGGTTAGTGTGAAAGCCAAAGTTATACATGTGTTCAAAAAGGGATTCAACAACTTAATGAAGAAAGAAGTAAGCCAGCTTTAGAGATGCCTAACCAGTTTATTACTGGAAGATGAGCAGGTATTTATGATCACACTATATGCATGCATCTTTTTTATCCTTTTTCTGGCCTTAGAATCTTAGAAAAAAACTCAAGAGCTTTCAAGAGAGGTAAGAAAACCAGCAGAAACTCTTTTCTTCATTCCTGTTCCACTCCTTCTTGCCCTCTTTTCCCCTTCTGCCAGCAGCAGACAACAAATGCAAAGTATTGTAGTACCTAAAAAAATGTTTTCCAATTTCCAAAATATTAGTTTATCTCTGTCAGCTTATGTGTCTGCTGTAATGTCACCATTTATCTTGCAAAATGAACTTGGTATTCTGAGCATACCTGGATGTGCCTAAACTTTGCTCAGTGTTTTGACTGAGAATGTTCTTTTTCTGCATTCCTGTTGCTTGAAGTTGTCAGAGGAGAAACTTAACTCTGCCACTAAACAAAGACCTTTTGATATTTTTCTGAGCTGTTGCTGAGTGATTTTTGCATGTTTACCATTAAGCAGACCTACAGGAACTGTATCAGCATTGTAAAGCTTCATGGCATGACACAGTGTAATGTCGGGGGAGGAAAAATTGTCAGATAAAGAATACAACTATTTTCTCACCATCTCAGTCACCTGTGTGGTGATTGCAATAACACAAAACCCAACATATTTCAATGTGCTGATATGTTTTCTTCCTTCTGTTCTGTCTGGTCAAGTTCTTTCCCATGCATTCACCATATTTTGTCAGAGTTTACTGGATAAACTGATAAATATTTGGTGAATGTGTTATTTATAAGGGGAAAAAAATCATTCTTTTTTATGTTACCAGAAGAGAGACACAAAAGGGATCATTATGCAAATAATGGTTTTCCTCTTTTATGGCCATTAGAAAATTGAATTTGGAGAGGAAAAAGAAAAAAATTACAGTAACTTTGTTCCATACCAGTTTAGTTAATGACATTGCATCTTCTCTGCATCCGAAAATAAACAGTCCCAGGTAATGGCTGTATTGAAGCAGGTAAAGTGAACATATCTATGGTGCTTGAGAGTAGAACTGCTCTGATGACAGCAAACCTCTGCTATGCAGTTTCAAAGGGATTTTATTTTTTTCCCTTTTCATCAAAGTTTTCCTTTTAAAACTTTTGGAGATTCATCTTTATTATTTCTTATGCTTTATTTCCAGCACTTGAAAGTTAGCGGAGAAAAGCCTCATTTGTTAAAAATTTTTGGAATTTTTTTTCAGTGAAGCAGTCTCTATAGGGAAAAAAAAAGAAAAATATTACATTTAAATCAAATTTATATTAATAAAGAATTCTTTTTTTTTTCAGCTGATCATGGATGACTTTTTCAGTATTCCAAGTCTTTATTCCATTTTAAACCTTCTGCTTCTCCAGCCCTACAATTACTATGATGATTTTATTACCCTAGAGGATACCACTGACCTACATCATAGTTAAGGACAACATGGACCCTTACTTTTAAATTAGTGTTCATTGACTAATTTAAGAATGAGAATCCTGGATCGACTTACTATGATTCCCATCCTATACCATTAGAATTTCTATTTGCAAATTCAGATTTTTCACTAGAGAAGTGTAAGTATCCTGAGCACTTCCTGCTCCTTGCTGTGAGCCAGGCTGAACCTCCTCTGTGGTTGTGTAGGTTGGTTTCCAGTTGAGACAAAGCTGTGTCAGATTTATGCTGTTCCTGAAGCATTGAATCACTAACCAATTATTTTGTTTCCAGAAAGACAGCCTTTTATACCAATATGCTTTGTAGACTTTGTAGGAAAATTCAAACCCCAGTCAACAAATTAAGGACTTGACCATTATTTTTGCACCAACTTGTAGCACAGACAGGCACTGTGGCACATAAGAAATGCATAAGAAAAAACCCTCATATGGTAAATACAATTTGAAGCATTCCAGCAAAGAAATCCTTGTTCGTGCCCAACATTTCGGTTCCACACTGAGAGCGATTATAGTTAACAGCTTCATTTTTCATAAAAGGGAGGTAATTTCCTCCTTACTTTACAATGTACAAAAGAAAAGCATAATCTGCAGTCTCTATTTTACTTTCAGGTGATATTCAAGACAACACTTGAGCATTAAAATGTACTCTGAAGCAGAAATTAGATGTCTAAATTTTTGAGCAAATTTAAAAAAAAAAAAAAAAAAAGAAGAAATCTAAACAAAACATGCCCTGTGCCTCCTGCATTCAGCTTCTGAATTTTATAGAAAAAATTTTGGGTAGAACTCTGACACTGTGCTAATAGATCACTTCTGACTACAATCAAAGAGAACACGGTCTCCTGCCAACAGCCAGGCAGGAGCTTCACCACACCCCTGGTCACCCTTCCTGGCCTGCATACCTACTTACAGGCCAGACAGCCTGCTTGCTGGGCGTAAAATTCTCTTTTTTCATCATAAAAGGTACTTAAGACTTTCACTGCAGGGACCTGAAGGGTGGAGATAACCTGGGGCAGCTAAGTCAAATCATAGTGAGCACTCTCTCCTGAAAGGAAGGGAATGGTGATATTTTATCTATGAAATACACAAAAGATAAGATTCTGGGGATTTTGCTGAAACAGTTTCTTAACAATTAAGTAAAACGTCTAAATAAAAAAAAAATTCTATTTTTCTATAAAATTAAAATACATTTGTTATCAATTTTAGCAAGCCCTCTTTATCTGTGTTTACCTTGCAAAGGAATTAACCTTATTATCTTTATTACTGGAGAGAGAACTATGTCTCAAAGGAGTGAAAAAACATAAGCCTCCATGCAAAAAATAGCAATCTTCACATTGTCTTGGTGATGAGAGATGGTTTTGTTTCATTTTTTTCCACCTTTAGATATCTGTGCAAGCCTACTCTTGCTCAGAGCTCTGAATCATTATTTTCTACTTCCTCTTGCTCCTTACTCACTTCCCAAGCCTCTTTCTAAATGTCACCTTTGAACCACCCTTTCCAGATGTTTGGGGATTTAATTCTTACCACTTCTTTTAACAGTGAAATTCTGGATTCCCAGAAGACATCAACAAATTTTACATCAATTTCAACAGGGATTTCACCCTGGCTACTTTGATTTTCTCATCTGCTGACTAGTGTTCTGGCTTTTTTTTTTTTCTCCTATTTTTTAACTCCTTTGAAAATTACAGTTCTCAGATTTGAGTCTTTTCCACAATAAAAATTAACTGAATTTTCAAAAAAATCAGCAACAATCCAACCCAACCCAACCCAACAAACAAACAAATTCCACATAAGTAATGCAGATAACAAAGGCATCAAACCCTAATACTTTTCTTTATCACCAGATCCATTTGCCACCTTCAAGAAACCATTCCATTCTTTAGTCTCTTAGTTTCCTTCTTCAAAATCTGATAACTATCATTCTCAGTAAGAAGCCTAGACAGTGGATCCAGTAAAGACAAAGACTGTTTCACTACTATTGTTGTAATGGGCCACCAGGAATTTCACTATTCCATGCTAGGAATGGCCCTAGATTGCATCAGGACTGAGATAAACCAGGACTTAATCTGAAACACAATGATTTTTTTCGCATAGTTGTGCCCAAATCTACTCCTATGTTCATTTTCACAAGTATGCAATCTTTAAGAAAATGTACAGATTTATATACTTATTAAAGACATTGAAAATGTTAATTCAAATGACATAAAAATAGTAGTGGTAAATAACATAATTAAAAATTATGTAAAAGAAATATCAATTAATTCCTGTAAAATTAATTAAAAAAAATTTTTTTCCTATGTCTTTTTATGTATTATGGTACAAATTATAAGAATGGATCTCCAGAATACAAATTAAAATGGTATGTCTACAGGCCTAATGGGTTCTGACCTGCAGTGCAGTTCTGGAGAACTTGGTTATTTGTTTTTTTTTCTCCTTCAAAGCAAAGTTATCAAAACACATAGAGTTCAAAAGTTGTCAGGTCCAGACTATTGGTCTTGGTCCCTTGGCTTGGTTGTTAATATACGTACATTTTGGCAAAAGAAATTTGATGAGGAATTAAACAAAATAAATAAATTATTATTCTCTCATAATATATAAATCAATTCCATTCTTTATTAGAAATCTTTTACAAAGAGTATTAGATAATTAAGCTGTTATACAGTAACTCATGCATATCAAACATCTCAGCTACGAAGGTTAATTGAAGCTCCCTCTTCATCATTGTAAATGTCTTCAAACTGCTTTGTCTGGGTCAAGTTGAAACAAAATGGGTAGGCTTGAATAAGTGCTCTGAACAAATTAGTGATAAGGAAAAAACCTGAAGGGAATAAAATATTTCTTTGCATATTCTGATTTTTGAAATAATATAATGCAATTAAATTTTTTCTTCCCTTCAGTTTGACTTCTAGTATCAAATAGTATGTTCTTATAAAAATGTAGAAAAAAATGTTGGTTTGTCTCAATAGGTACCATTAAATAAAAATGTCCCTCTAGGCAGTAAACAGTGAACTTAGCACATATGCTATTTTTTTGTTTGCCAATTGTTAAGATATATACAGTTTTATCAGTATTTATTATTTTTTTGAGCTTGTCTCACCTTATCAGTGCAGCATATTGACTAGATACATGCATAAGTTGAGCATAATGTAAAAAATTAGCTCAGTGAAGACAGAGCTTGGTCTTCCCAGAAGTTACAATCTCAGGTTTTCCTTCAAGTTACAAACTTCAAGTAACTTAAAAAAAAAAACCTGTGGTAACAGAAATTGAAGGAAAGACAAGTAATATTAGTGTTACTCCACAGTAACAGTTCATAAGCCTTGGCTTTAACAACATTCACTGGATATGCACCATCCAATTTACTTGTGTTTCCTTTTGGCTTATATTGTGGTGGGTGGACAGAAAGGGAAGATTTTACAGGTTTGCCTTGGAGGAGGTATGGTTGTGGTGCTGATTTTTCAGTTTTAATTAAATTTGGATTTTTCTTTTAGAATACGCTAATTTAAAATATACATATCCTACAGAACATACTCCCATTAACTTCAGGTCTCCTCTAATTGAGCTGCTTTGTTTCACAGACTCCCAGCCCTCTTCCTAGAAAAGCTATTCTTTATTCGTTTTGCATAATGGTGCAAAAGAATCCCTAACTAGTGAACCATGATACAGTCTTTCACTACAAGCAGTTTGTGAGGGAGAAAGCTCTAAATAATTATCAAAGTATAATGAACATTGCTACTAAATGCTAAATGAATGCCTCATTGGAAAATTTGAAAGGCATTAATTCAGACAACAGTTTCTCTTTATCTCCTATATTTCCTGGTTCTAATTGCTCCTTTTTTATTTATTAGTAAAGCAATTTGCATTAAAGAAGCATCTTTGTTTCTTCAATGTTCATTTCCTTTTTCTCATTGAGAGTATCATTCTGCTTCATTGAAAACAATGGCAATTTTAGTGGTTGTCTTCAAGGAAAGTAGTTCTGATAGTGAGGCACTCTGGCTGTCCCCAGGTCCCATTGAATCAGCCACCAGGTAACAGCTCTCGGAATCCTTTCAGATAAGAATCCCTGAAGTGAGACTTCCTGCGTGCAGCTTTAATCGTTCGCTGTTGCAGAAATGCTGATTACTTCATCAGGGATTGTGACTTTATGCAAAGAGTAAACAACAAGAGTAGGTGGATTTCTAAGTCCACCCCTTCCGCCACCCTCTCTTTTCATGCAAATAGCTGTAATTATGCCAAAAGAAGGCAGAAAATGTATGTCACAGAAAAGTGGGGTACCGAAAAGTAGTTTTCATACACCACTAGTAGTTCAAAATTTGAACCAAGCAAAAAATGTCTATCTGTTATTTACTGCTACAGAATAACCAGGAAAATACAAGAATACATCTTCATGATATCAAAATATGTATATGTATTAAAATATCAGGGGCAGGGGTGGGGGAGGAACTTCGTAACTGTCAATGAAAGCATTCTGACATTATGACACAAAGTGTTTTGTGTAAACACATTTCCATCATCTTGTACACTGGTTGCATTAACAAAACAGTCATTTCCAAGAGGATTTTTTTAACCAGGTTTGTTTGAGAAGATGTGATTTGTTCATCAATAGGACTTCAAACTTTGTGCATATGTGTGTGCCTGTAAATTAACCCACCAGGGCCAGAAAATGGAATTTTGATTGGAAGGTCCTGTCAAAGTCTGTCTGAGTGATGGTTGTGTTTTTCATCAGTGTAATCCGTAATCCCCATTTCCAGCAGTTAGATATAATTCATTGTCACACACACAGCATCCTCTCTTTCCTGGGCACATTCAGCAGAGAAAGATTCTTCACAGGCCATTAAATTCTGCTACACTTGATATATAGGCTGATGCTCACAAATTATCCAGTCAGAATCTTCCTTAGAAACACCTGTATTTTGTAGTACAGCTCAGAATTTACTGCTTGTCAAGGGGGCATATGACCTACGATGCTATGTCAATCATGGCCCAAAACCTTTTACTTAGCGCCTCCGAGCTGTTTTTTCACACTGTTAGAGGAAGTCTGACATCTCATAAACCTTTGAAATGAATTTTCATTTCAGGAGAAGTAGAGAAGAAACTGAAAATGCCACTAATTAAGCAAAAGATAATATACCACGTGTCAGGTCCAGACAGGAATGACGGTATTTACAGAATGTTTTAGTGAAAGCAATGTGCTAGCAACAGATAAGAGTTATTTGTTCTTTAGTGCTTCTGATGCAAATATCCTCTCTGCTTTACCTTAACTTAAAGATTCAGATATTACAGCTGAAGTATGTGTGCTGTTAGATACATTACCTTTAAAAACAAAACTTTTTTTTTTTAATTTACACTGAAAAACTACTAAAAACAGCTAAAAGAACCCCAAGTTGATGCTCCCAGACTGCACATGGGTGCTCCCTCTATATGAAAATGATGGGTAACCAATTAAATTGTATCCAAATTGGTTAAGTCCAAGATATCAAACAGCCACAAAACTGTTGGGGCAAATCTTTTTTTGTTACAGCCTTAAAGCAAATTGCTATGTTACCTTTAAAAATGAGCAGGAGCTTGCAGACCTTCAGTAACCTTATTTTAAAAAAGGAAGAAAAAAGAGAAAGAATCAAGATGACTCTGTCTCAGGAAAAGTTTTGCAATGTTTGAACATTATGATTTCACCCCTCATCATGTTGTCTCCATCCCACACTTCCTGAAAAAACGTGCTGGACTCATTGCCTGAAGCAGGGTGGACTATTCAGTGAAGAGATGACCACAACTTCCTGCCTGCCAGAAAGATCCCACCAGAGTTTGGGGAATCCTAAAATTATGAAACAGTGAGCAAAGCAACTATAAATAATGCACAGATGTTTATGTCAATTATTTTAAGTTCAAGCAATGTGATCTCTAAGAGAGCAGAGCACAGAACCAGTAAATCTATCTTGATGTCATTATTGCTCCTTCTCCTCCATGTGGTATTTTCTAATTGCAATACGGATACTGTGTTGTTGTGCCTTCAGGTTTTGGCATGTACACCCTGCAGGTGAACACTGGCCATGCAACAGAGGAGTTTTTCTCGCATAACAAGATGTATTTCTACAATTCAGTCCTCGACTCACCACAGATTGCACAATTAAAAATAAAAGTACAGTGCTGACATTATTGTGATTCATTAATTCAGTCAGGTCGTTCGTTACTGGTTCGTGGACAAACGCAGAGGGAAATAAAGCCACTTCCAGTCTGTCATAAATTTTAATATAAGTGAGTTCTGCAGAGTTCTGTTTTAAAATATTAACAAGTATTTATAACTTGAATTCACCCAATGATATAAAAATCATCCTACGTACATATTCAGCAACACAATAAGAACAAAAATAATAAAAATAAAAATAATAAAAATTAAAATAGCACAAGGAAATTTTTAACTACTTTAGCTGCATAAACTTCTGATTTAAAGCAACCACAAACAAAAATAAAACAGACAATAAATTTTAAATAGTGTCTATAATTCACAACTGTCCTAAATCTACTCTAGTTTGTCACAATAGACTTGAAGTTTTTGTTTCCTTGTTTTATTTCTTTTCAGCAATTATGTCAACTTTTGTGCTAGTAAAATGACAAATGTACAAAGAAATTAACAGAAAAGAATTTCAAATCATGCTCCCCAACCATCCTACATTTTGATGTTGGATGTTGTAGTAAATTTTCATGTGTTGGAAAGTTAATTAATTAATTTATTGGAGAAAATAACACTTGTAGTCATTGCAAGTTGACACACAGAAAATTGCTGAAAAAACACTGAGATATATTTTTGGATTACAAGATTTTGTTTCCTGTGTGTCATCTCCAGCTGGAATTATTACAGAGAAAAAGAATCCAGGGCAATGAAATAGATGTCATGGATGAACAGAACATTTCTTTGAAAATTCATCAGACATGCCATTTAGCGCCACATTGAAGTTCAGAGAGGAAAAATTAAAAGTGATCTGCTTACCAGCCTCTGTGTTCAAGATCTACTGAAAGGTTTTCTGCAGCTTTATGATCAGTATTACCTGCATGTTTCAGGACTAACACAATCTATAACTTAATTGGTTTTTCTTCAGATATGATACTTTTGCCACATCTCTTTTTAATTTCCAACTACGTAAGAATGGAGAAACACTCCATTTAAGAAACAGGAGAGCAAAGGATTAATTTCTTATTTCACTTCTGTGGTTACAGAGAAGATCAAGTCTGTTCAGAAGGACAGAGGCAGAAAGCTAAAAAGGGACTGTTGGATTTTAATTCAGAGAAAAGACACCCATCTTCTTTATAAATCTCAGACTTATCAGTAATACCAGGTCAGAAATAAGGTTCTCAAATATTCACAACAATTCACTTGTTTAAAGTCCATACTTGGAAGTATAACTCCCACAGAAAATGCAAATTAGTGGGAGGTATTGGTGGGAGCTTTTGAAAGAGCCTTTGGAGGCTAAACCACCAGATGCCAATTATTTATTTCATTCTCAGTGAAGTTCTAAATATTTTGCCACTCTTTGCATGATCAGCTCTGTAGCAATAGAAAACACATTTTTCTCCCAAAGTGTACACCTTCTTAGTTCAGGCACTTTCAGCCAAAGAAGGGTAATAAATTTAATTTTTCAATTTCAGTTTTAGTCCTTTGGTCTCCTTTTACATATAACTGCAAGACATCTCTGGCTCAAAAATTGATCTGTTGCATTAAAGCTGTTTTCTTTTCATTCACCATTTAGGCTTAATAACCATAAAAATGAACAACTTCTTAAGTGAATAATCTAAATTTCACATCTGTCTGATTGTGACATCAGAAATATTTAATGCAGAAAATGGGGAAAGAGGACGTATTTGTTCTCAAAGCACAGACCTCACTCAACACACTTCTATAATTCTCTGTTGCAAGAGTCAGAACTTGCCATTGTTTAGTAAAAGAAGTTCAAATGTTATAACAAGAAATCAAATTACCCAAAAATGCTAATCTACATTTCCTCGATCTTATGGGCTTAATCCTATGCTCCTAGAGCTACATATTTTTGAAGAACTACTTTTTTCTCCAGTCTTCCCAGTCCTTGTACCCAGGAAAATACATCTACCATAGAATATTTAGTCTGCACTAAGTTTCCACTTTGGCTTACCTCCCTGTAATTTAGATGTCTTCCATGCCCTTTGATATTTTTTCACATCACTTGTTTCCTGAATTACTGAAAATCAAGTTTTCATAACATAAAAAGAAAAATTTTCATTCTATCTTATGCATATAGAATTGATGGTATTTCTGCAAGCTCTGAAAAAGCTGTGGGTGTCAACCTTGTTTTCCCTTCAACCTGCCCATCATTTGCTTATGAGAAAACAATTTTTTTTTGTTTCAGAGATTATAATCCCTGTTTATTAAACAATCAAAACCAGAATAACTAAAAACACATGTACTTCTCATATTTATAGGGTTTATTACAAGTAAAAATTGAATATCATGCACAGATAACCATGCAAATGCAGCACCATGTAAGAAAGGGGGAAAAAGCATTTTGAAGTCACTTATCAAAATTATGTTTTCAGTGCTGCACTAACTCACAGAAAGATTAGTTTTTCTTTGGTTTATAAGCTGCAGTATTCTTCTATTTGCCAAACTCATTCTTTTGGATACCTGACAGACAGCATTTTACAATGCCAAGTGTATTAAGACTTGGATATTGGCTTTAAGAAGAATTATATACACATTTTTAGACCCACAGGAGCAAATCATTAAATTTTCATCATTTATATAGTTGCACAAACCTATTGCACAAAATCTTATTCCAAAGCTGGGGGGAGCAAAGCATAAATATTATATAACTTATAAGTTATATCTTTTATTATACATACATAGATCAAATCATGTATTGACTGCATGGGACCAGAAAGAGAGGGGAAAACTTGTCATCTTTACCAGAAAATTCTCTGAATTTCTACTGAAAGACTGTGGGCTTTATGAAAGTAGAAAGAAATTCTTAAATGCTGACTTTGGCTTTAAGAGCCTCAGCTCTTTGGAACGGTCCCCCCGTCCCACCCCTCCCAAGGTCATGAAAAGAGATGGGCATCCCTAGGGAGGGGTTCAGGACATGACCCTGACTGAGGAGCCCACCATTTGCCTGGAGAACTCACTCTCCATGGAAGGAGCCTGAGAAGATTGGCCTCATAATTCCAAAGCAAAGGCTTAACAACACTCTGTCAGAATGTCATTCTGCCATAATAAAATATATCTACTCCAAGTAAAGCTCCCAAGCACTGAATTAAAATAGCTCTCATATTTTAGAATGTCAATATTTTGGTAGTCACTTTTGAAAAGGGTACTTTTTCACTCAAGAAAAACTAGATTTCAATAATTTCTCCCATTCTGAAAGTATAAGATACCCAAACTTATTAACATAATGAAAGTGTACTGCATCAAAGATTTCAGGCAAAAATTGTGGCTTGGTACAAGTTAAACGTGTGGTTCAAAGAGTACAGAGACTTCTTCAAGAGACCTATCATATTTTTGTTTGCTATCTTAAATATTTCTTTCCTGAATGCATTGATTGTTTAAAAACTCAAGCAAGCATGTTCAGTTGCACACGAGAATGAAAAGAAAATAAAAGAAATATCTTCTTTACTAGTGATGTAATTACGAGGAATAGAAGTTCCCTCTCTAGAAGATGACCCATTTGTGTTCTACAGAATTTTGTTAGGCTACTATCTTTTCTAAAAAGAAGGTGTCATTTGACGTTACTCTATTCATTATTCTTTGTGGTCAGATTAATGATCTAGGACATGAAGTGAAAATGATGAAGCTTGTCTTTGTGTCACTTTTAAGTACTCAAATGACTGAAAACTACAGAGGCACTAATTAGAGATCAGTCACAGATCACAGAATATTCTGAGATGGAAGGGAAGGGACCCACAAGGATCACCAAGTCCAACTCTTCAGTGGAAAGCCCACATGGGGATTGAGCACACTACCTCGTGTCCCTAGCACCATGCTCTAACCAAAGGAGGTAATCTCACAGTCAGTGTCTAGCCTTACTAAGCACTGCAGAAACACAAATTACAGTTTCTGCTGAGAGGAACTTGTAGCTTAAAAGTATTCCTCCAAAGGCTGGACTTGGTTTCACTTTTATCATACACAAAATATCAACAGATGACACAGTCCAGGTTTCTTTGGATTGATGCTATAATACAACAAGAAATATCTTCCAAGTCTGGCTTCTTCTTCAAGCCCTTTATTATTTTGACTGCAGAGGAGTGATTGCAAATTCAAACATATTTGCAGCAGCAGAAACAGCAAGCTTTGCTCATATTTCTCCGGAAGCTTTCCGCTTCACAATCACTAAAGAGTACTTCTCTGTTAGCTATTGCTGTGCTAGGTATGACATATCACTACCAGAGATTAATTAACCTGCACTGATGTCTTCTTTAGTGATGCAAATCTCACGTAAGATTGGTTTGGAGAAGCAATACATTATTTAGGAACCTGGATACTTCTTTTGGCTAATAGCAGAAATCAATATTGATCTGCGAGCACATTTTGCTGGACCATCAGTTTATGTCCACTTGCCTTGGCCTAGATTTTTCTCTTTTCTAAATAAGCCTCAAAACTGAGATCTATTTGAGATTTCTAAAGAATTGTGAGATATAGAAAGAATTACGTATGAGGTGCTGCTGGCAAGGTTTGCAGGAGGGCTGCAGGGGTGGCTTCTATGAGATGACACCAGGAATATCTGAAAATGACCCTGTGTTCCAGCTGGCTCTGAGGCATACTGACTACTGGCCAAAGCTCAGTCCATCAGCCTTATAGCCTGGGATAACACCTTTGAAAAAGATTAAAAACTCTGCACTCTACTAGCCTAGGCATCATACTGTGGAGATATAGAGCATCCTTGCTTCTTCACTTTAAATCTTCAATCATCCACTCAATATATATTAAAAAAAATAAAAGTAATGTTTCCTTTACCTAAGTATTTTAGGAATCACTACTCAGCTACTGCCCTAAAAATTCCTTTCTTAATCAGATATTATTTTTCAATCAAGAGATTCTACAAATGTTCTGCTCCACATACCCTGTGACTTCAATAGTTTCTTTAGTATGTCTCATCCCTTGCAATATTTCTAGTAATGGTCTTCCACATTTCATGGAAGACCAAACAGATTTACTATTATAAAAGATTGACATGTATATAATCTATCTCAGCTGTCCTCTTACACAAAAATATCTGGAGCATACATTAGCAATACAGCTTCTCCTACTGATTAGCATTCAAGTTGAAAATCATACATATGTGCCTAAAAAACAAATAAATCTCTACAACCTTACTCTGTTATTTATCTGACAATTCCAGTAATTGGGTTCTGTTCACTTACACTGAATTTCCATTAAAAAGACATGAAATCTTTCATTTCAGCAGACTAAGACCACAGCTTCTTTCTTTATTTGAGCATATTGACAAACAATTTTAGTGATAGCTCATTATGCAGAAGATTTCCCTTGTCTTATTCTTTTTGAAAAAGATTTTCTCTAAGAACTGTATCAGGCCTCTTATTACATAAATCTGTAGACAATTTTTTAATTTGTTTTCCACATGTTTCAGAAATGATGCCTTTAGTTCCTTATGTTCTTTATTAATATTCTGAGGTGTATCTATTAGATAATTCTATATCAGAGCACTCTCAAACTTCTAGCAGCCAAATTGGGCATGTCTTCCTCCATAGTTCACTGATCCAATGAAAACTTTGCTTGTTGTGAGAGAATCCACTCTGAGGGGGATGAATAGGGGTACACAGGAACTTGTGACACCTATATTTGAGAACAAGCATCTTTGAGAGCTCCCTCCTATAGTGACCTGCCTATAGTCTTTGCTGTGCTAACTTTGCCAGGTATATTTCTCTACTAAGTTTTTTTTAAGTTGTTATTTCTATAGTCTTAGCCTATGCTCTGAATATTTCTAAGGCTCTTTCTTGTTACACTTTGAACTGTTTTCCTGTGGTGTAGAGCACTATCAGATATAATAGCTGTTGTGACATCAAACTTTCTTACAACACTACAGTGATGCAACTCAGGAGCAAAGCATAAACAAACAGTCTAGAAAATAGCATCTCTTTAAGCAGGGGTTGAACAGGAAAAGATGCAAACTTAGTTTTTCTGATGCATGCCAAAGCCCTCCAAACAAGCAAGCTCAGTGAAAGGTTAAATTAAATACTTTTTCCAGCATTTTTCCAATTGAAAGTGATGGAAAATTTTCCCTTTCAATACAGTTACTTGGTTCTGTGGGGTCCCTCTGTATGCAAAGGGACTAGAAAGTGTGCATACTTGCTCTTACCTTCATTGAACCTTGCAAGTGACTCTCCTTAACCTCTGTCTTTGGGTGAATGGAGTGCTTTATTGGTATGACACATGGACAAGTGGGGCTTTTTAAGCTCTAGTCTGTAGTTTATCAAGAATATCCCTATCCTTAGTAAATAACTTAAATTCTTCTTCATGTCTTCTCTTGAAAGTCTGACACCTTTTTTAAGCTATCATACATAGCTTCTGAGCCAACATGCTATTTTTTTAATCATACTGTTTCAAAAAGTTTATTTGCCAGACAGCTATTTGCTCATAGAGTTAATCCACACACCAAGTCCACTTAGCTCACAATAAAATCCTGGGGTTTACCAAGTATTTTCTCCTGCCTTACAATTAAAGATTTGTAAAAAGATGGTGGTGGGGGTGGGGGGGGTGATTATGAAGTTTTTTTAAAACATGTGTACTTTTTCTGGAGAACTGGAAGCCAGCTTTGTGTCTGAGATGACACGAGGGCTCCTGAGGCATAAGTGCATCAATCTGTGAACTCTTTCTGCTGCACCTATAGTTTGTAGGTAGGAAATTAATGATTTTCACCCTCTCTAGTTTTGCCCCAGAGATACTAAGAGATTTCAGCTTCTTAGATTATGCATGCATTTCACTTTATTCCAAATAATTTGTACGTTTAAGGAATTGGTCTATTTCTCTATTTCCCAGGTTGACCAATTTGCACTATGCAGTGGCAGCCTCAGTACATTATCAAATTCCAATGGCTCGCCACATATCCCGATGCTTCTACTTTCATTTCTTACAAGCTAGTCCAAGGAATATATTAGTCCTCCACTGTTTCTTAAAGACTTAATTATGCTATTAAATCTAACATAAAATTGGTACAATGTCTTTCTTTTTGTCTACAGTGTTGGACTTTAGAAACTGAGGAATTTTTTCAGCTGATCTCAAAAATGATTGACACAACCAAGCTTGATTTGTCTGCTGTCACTTTGAAAATTGTTCAGTTATTGATAGAAAATATTCCTCTGATACTCTAACAAAAATACACTGCTTATGAGTTCTTGAGATGCATAATAAAATTCATAAAATTTTCATTTCAAAATTTTGAAATGAATACAGCACAGTTTCTTATTTTGCATGAGAAATCCACAGCTCAATTCCATGCTTAGGGTAACTCTTTTCGCAACCATATATAAAAAAAACTCAATATATCACATCTATTGTTTTAATTTTCTATTTAAATTCTAAATTTAAGTTGTCTATACTGAGGCCAAACATTTTTTTCTTATATTGTTTTAATTCTGTATTACCTAAACACAACATAAAGATAAGAACAATTTTACAGATATCAGAATCACAGAATGGATGATGCTGGAAGGAAACCCTCAAGATCATCAAGTCCAACACCTCTGCTCATGCAAGGTACCCTAGAAGAGTTTTCCCAGGGTTGTGTCCACACAGGTTTTCAGTACCTCCAAGAATGGAAATTCTGCAATATCTCTGGGAAAACTTTTTGCCATGTTCAGCCAACCTCACAGTAAAAGAGGTTGGCTGAACCTTCTTTATGGTCCAGAATATTTTTGGTGTTTTCAGTGTTGTGCCTATTGCCTCCTGTACTTGGGCCCACTAGGAACAGTCTGATTCTGTCTTCTTCACCCTCTTCATCAGGTATTCATATACATTGAAGAGACTTCTCCAAGCTTTTGCCTATCCAGGCTGAGCACTCCAAGACTTCCCTCACAGAAGAGATCACAAGATCACAGAATCATAGAATGCCAATGGGGTTGGAAGAGACTTCTGGAAATTATCAAGTCCAACTCCCCTGCTAAAGCAGCTTTGCCTAGAGTGGGTTGCACAAAATCACGTCTGTGTGGGTTTTGAATGTCAGCGTAGTAGGAGACTCCACAGGCTCCCAGTGCAGCCTGTCCCAGTGCTCTGTCACCCTGACAGCATGTTTGTCATAGTTCAGTGTTGCAATTTGTGCCCATTACCTCTTGTCCTGTCACTGGGCACCACTGCAAAGAGTCCAACCCCCTCCTCTTGACATCCTCCCTTCAGACAGTGGCATACATTGATGAGGCTCTCTCAACTGTTTCTTCTCGTGGCTAAACAGTCCTCGGTCCCTCACCCTTTCCTCATAATAGAGATGCTCCTCTCTCCTGATCATCATCATAGCCCTTTGCTGGACCCTCTCTGGCAGTTCCTTGTCTCTTGTACAGGGAAGTCCAGAACTGGACACAGCACTCCAGTTGGGGCCTCACCACCGCAGAGTAGAGGGGGAGGATCATTTCTTTCAACCTGGCTAAGGCAGATCAGAACACCACTGGCTGAAGGGCATGTTGCTTCTCATGTTCAAGCTGTTGTCTACCAAAACCCCCAGGTTCTTCTCTGCAGAGCTTCTTTCCAGTCTGTCACTCCCAGGTCTCTACTGGTACACAGGGTTGGTAATGCCTTCCCAGAGGAACAACTCTTCATTTTCTATGGCTGGACTCCATGAGGTTCCTTTGATCCAACTGTCAGGTCTGTACAGGTCCATCTGACAGGCCTAACAACCCTCTGATGTATCACCCACCTCTCCCAGCTTTGTATCAACTGCAAACACAAGCAAAGAATTAATCTAACTAAGATAGATCAAATAGGACCAACAGGAGTTCAAGAAAATGAATGCAAAGCACTTCAGCAATAAGGCAAGGGAGACCCTCCCTTGAATACCCATAGCTGTCTGCCACAGAATGGAGCAATGTGTTGTACCTCTTACAGCCTTTAGCTTGTCCAGGGTAAATGAAAAGGTTGCTCTGGGACAAAACAGCCCTCCTCATAAAGCCCCATTATCCTAGCATTCTCAGTCCAGCCTTCCCACATTCTTACTTCATTTTGAAACATAAGGATGCCATTGTTCTCTCACAAATGTACTCAAGGTCCTCTATGAGTCTATTTCTTTCTGTGACACTCTACTCAGCTGCTTTCATTAAAGATCCCTTCAATGATTCTTCAAAAAAAATTGAAGAATTCTACACCAGTTGATTTTCTTCCTTTTGAGCATGCTGTCTTCCTTGAAATCTTGTCAAAAAATAAAATTAAAACATTTTCCTGCCAAGTGGAACAGTATCTGTACAACATAATAGATTAATGATTTCTTTATAGCTAGATGAGCAACAGGTCAGTTGTTAAGATTCTGTTTTTCTCATAGAGAGAGGACAATTTGGCACATAGATAAAGATGAGGATAGGATGCGTTAGTGCTTTGTTTCTCAGTTCATCTGACTCTAAAATGTCTGTAATAATATTGTCAATATTTAGAACTTTTCTGTGTCCTCCTTTGTTTTTGCCATAGGATATTTTGCATTAAGGATAACTACACAGTAAGTGTACCCAAAGCCTTAGGACCAGCAACACAGATGCTCAGCATCTTCTTATAATTCTCAAGGACAGCAAAATGAATACCCAACAAAAAGCTGAGAGGAGCCACAGGAACCTGTGGGATTGGACACAGCTGTGAAAGAAATCTCACTTTAAACATCAAGAAATCTAAGAGTTTTTTTTTTAAATAGTACTAGCTGAGAAAGTTCTTTGACAGGTGTGCTGCCAGCCAGCAGAAATATAACAAATGCTGAGGGTCAGGCTGAATTTGTAGCCTATGCAGAGAACAACTTTGCTGAATTTTTTTGATAGCAACTGTCATACAGTGAAACAAACGCTCTGCTAATGAAACATAGCAATATTCTTTTGATAGTGCTGGACAATTTCCTTAAAGAAGGAATTTGACCTATTGTGTTTTCTAACATCGCTGTTAGGCTGACATTTTCAGTCTCTGTTACAGGATTTCAGTGCTAGGTCTCCATCTCCAAAGCCCATGGAACAGCCTTTTAAAAAAATCTCACTATAAACATCAAAAAAGTTAAATTTCCCCATACTTTAGAATATGATTTCCCATAGGAATCTGTTGCATTTTTTATAGAGTTTTTTATAAAAAAGATTGAAGAATAATAACCACAAGTGGTATCCAAAATAATATGCTGTGTAATAATTGCATTTTATACTTGTAATTTTATAATCTTATCACTATTAAATATTTTCTTATCCATTTTGGATATCAATCATTTTTAAGTTTGGGTATATTAGCTATCACATTCTTTACTCACTTTAATTAAAAGTGAGAAGAAATAATTTACGTTATTGACAGAACTACCAAAATCCCTTTTTTCTTTTGTAGGAAGTACATTTCCTTCAGCAAGTATGCTGAAGTCAATGAGATGTGATTGCTTAGGACTTGAGGGAGGCACAAGTATCGAACCTATTATTTTATTCATTTGTTCCTCTTTCAGAAAGACAATCTCAGTCTCTTCCATTGTCCAATACCAAGAAGAGCCTTCACAGTGATACAGTGATACTACCCTTGCCTGTGCTGACAAGAATACCTCACCAAGTATTACACTATTTTAATCACACAATCTTTACCACGTTTCTTAACACCACATGTTAAAGTCTGCCAGAAGCACAGGCAGTAGATGAAAATCAAGAGCTAAATTGAAGCTTACAACATGCAAATTCCATCTAAACTACAGCACAGTACAAAAATTATGTATGGGTGGATGGGATTACTCTACACACTGCTCTATTCAACTCAGTTTCTCTTTCTTCTGTTATTTGTGGAAAACACTGCACCACAACAATTTTTCTTCCCAGATTTATTAGGAGATAACAAATCTCTTGAGTCTTTTAATCACAAATAGATTCACCAAGTTACTGAAATTTTTTCTAGCAACACTAGCCTCCTTCAACCAGCACTTCCTACTAAATTTTATCTAAGACACTTCCTTAAACCCAGTCACTCATCTTCCTCCCACAGAACAGCAAGGCCTGCTTCTTATTTTGTGTCTTTTCCTCATAAGTCATGAGAGCTCTCAACATTCCCTGTAAGCAGCTGTGATACTTTCTGGCCCCAAGTTAGCATTTTAGTAACAGTGCAGAAACGATGTCTTAGCAAGTTGTCACACCATCTTTATTGCCTTCATCTGCTAAAAGTAAAGTAAGAGGTTTTGAAACCTGTCCCTTGGAAATGAACATATAGATTCATTCCTGCTTCATCACATTGGCTGTTAAAGGCTGTCAGCAATTTGCAGTGATTAATTGGGAAATGATTGTACTCAGAACTCTGAGGTTAAGGAATTTGAAGATGACATATGAAAGTGCAGCTAAGTAATTATGCCCACAAATTCGGTGTTTAATATGAAAGGCACACATGAGAGCTTTTAATTCATGCAGTTAAGAGATTATGAAAGGACTGCTTGCTCTTACCTGCCCTTTTTCAATATCTTTTAGTCACAGAATTTCTGCTGTTGGATTACAAGTCTCTGTTTGTTCCTTCCAAGAAACAAACTTGACCCATTTGTATCCTTTATTTCAGATTGCTTTTCCCTGGTAATTTATTCCATATGTTTATTGCTAAGTACACACAAAAGTCCGTATTGTGATCCCCTCTACAGAGCATGTAACGGCAGTAAGTATTGAAAATAGTGAATTACATAACTGAATTCCCCTGTGAAAAATTATCATGCCAAGATGATGCATGTTAGACAATGCAGTTAACCCTCCCAAAGTGGTACAGTAAGTAATGGTTTCAAATAAAGAATGTCATTTTCTTTTCCCTTTAGGATAAGGCTATTTTTCAGATCTCACAGACTCTTCTTAATAACTGTAATAAAAAGCATCCAATATGCTAGGGTTCAAATGTATTACATATAGATGTTTTTATAGCTGGATTTGATTGCCTGTTTATGCTTCTCTGCAGTCTGCATTCAAAGTTCAGATACTCTGTTTCACTTTGAGTGCTTCCTATAGGGAAGGACATTGCAAACAGAGGTAGCTGTAATCTTCACAGACAGTGCTAATGTCTGCTCTAGGGGAGAGCAGAGCTCCTCAGACATCCTGCCAGCACAACTGGTTTCACCCCTCACAACTTCCCTTTCTTTCCATTGGGCGTTATTTGGATATATTTAATCCCTTTTTTCCTCTAAGAATCTACTTCAACTCCTAACTAATCATAAGGGCTTTTCAGAACACAATTTATTTAAGACAAACGTAAGGGAAATTGAACCAAAGCCAGTTAAAAAAAAAAAAAAACAAAAAAAACCATACTAGAGATAGAAGCTAAAATTCTAGATGATGTTTTAACTGTAAAACATTCATATGGCTGAAGAAAAAGCATTTAAAGGAAATTACAAAGAAAGAGAAAAGAGAGAATAAGGTCTGGAAAATGATATTGTGAAAGCCAGAAGAGAAAGATGAAGAAGTGAAAAAGCTGATGACTAATAAAGAAAGGGAAAGAGGAAGACTGTGCACAAAAAGGAAGGTGAACAAAGGAAAGAGCAAAGGAAAGAAACTAATATCAGAGTCTAAAAAAAAAAAAAAAGAAAAAGTGCAAGACTATGGCAGGAAAAGGGTAAATTAGATTAGCATCCTAATGGCAATTCATTTCATACCTATAGGTCCTGTGGGAGGGCTTTGGGAGCAATGAGCTGGTGACTTTGTGCTCTTGCCCCAGCCAGAAGGAGAGAGGGCCCAGGCTTGGTGTTGCACAGCCAGTCACCCTGCCCCATCCCTCTGTCTGCTGCCCACCACAAGAAAACTGATGGATATGGACATTCACTGCTGATGTGAGGGTCCCTGAAGAGGGCTCTTGTCAGGGCTTTTCTGTAGAAATCACCATCCAGCACGGGGAGAAGGTTTCAGTGTATGTCTCCACTGCTCTAGCCTGTCTATCCACTGTAAAGCAAGGAGAGCAATGCAACCCCTGTGGCAATTTATCCCTGAGGAAAGGCCAGAGCCATGTAGCATTTATGTGTTAATTTGAGATATACAGGGTCTCTAGGTCTACTGCTGACCGCCATAAGTTAGATGACCAAATATATAAGCATATCTTTAATCTCACTTAATTCTGCAGTGAGGAGACTGAATCCAAGTTCAGACCCCATGGATCAGCAAGCAGATGGACTTATTTTACTGCGGCAGTCATTCTAGATGCCCGTATTTTCTGAGGTCTCTCATTTCACTAAAATATTCAGATTTTATTTGGAAGCAATTGGATGAGCCCTTCCTTATTAGAAAATCTAATTTTCTTCCCCCAAGATGGAGGCAGTTGTTTCCTTAGTAAGACAATAAAAACTCAATTTTTGCTTTAACAGCATAAGCACTCTATAAACTTCAGCTTTTTCACCACCCTATTAGTGAAGATAAAACATCTTGCAGAAGGAAAGGGAAAACTTACTAAGCGTTCATTTTCCCTTCAGAGGAAAAGGTGCTTCATTCTATGAAGCAGCTGAATGTTAAACAGCTGAATGTTAAACATTTTAACAATGCAAACTACACTATCACCATTTGCACTAAATAATCTGATGGTGCTGGAGTTTTATCAATAACACACCAGGGAAATCACCTTTCCTTTTGTGTCAACATTAACAAAAGTTTAAAAAAAAACCGAAACCAAAAAGATTTTGTTTACACTTTTTATTCTGAAAATGTTCCAAAAGATAAGTTCACACCAAAGAAAGTCACTATTTGTGCACTTTTTGGTAATTTAGAAAGCCATAAAAAGATTGGGATTCCTTAGGGGGTGATTTTGACATCGTGCAAGGAAGGACTATTCTCATGTTAATTTACAAACCTAAGCTACTCACAAAAGAAAGCTCCCTGAATAGTGCAAAAGTTGAGTAGCTAGTGGATTGAAACAGATGAGGGACAAAAGCTGGTTTAAAACTAGTTTTTCTATTTCAAAGTTTTATGAGTCTTTGTCTTGATTTTTACCTTCTTGATAAGTAAAAATATTTATTTGAGACTAAAATATGCTAAATGTCAGATTATGCAAGGCACCTTGTGGTAAGCATAACAGTCAAGTATAAATATTTGGAGAAATAATAATTACTTGAGTCATGGGACAGCTTGAAAACAACTTTCATTGTGTAAGGTCTCATTTAACATGCTAGCTGGTTTTTAAGTGCATTTGTGAGTCATATTTTGCCTTCATGGAAAAGAAGACATTTTTTATTGAGAGGACTAGAAATAGTCATAATGTCTTGTAACAGTAAATCAAAAACTAAAGAAATGTTTTTGAGGTACAAATTGGTTTTAATATGAGAATCCATTCCCACTTGCTGTTCACTATCATAATATTTCTTGTTATTTGGATTAGAGTACAGAAGTTCCACTATAGGAAAGATAAAATGCATTTATCTTGATACGGTGGAAGAAAAGTACTTTATTTTTTAATTAATAAAATGATAATGCTATCAAATTGTAGAAAAACTATGGGAAGATAAGGCAAATTGGATAAAGGTTCATCCTGACAATAATTCACTCTACGTGCTAGGGCAACAAAAGGCCTCTATGTCATTTTCTTCCCACTTAAGGTCTAATCTCACGGCTTTAATGGTTTATTGTCTTTTACAGACTCTGTTGCCCCTCTGTACATGGTAAATTTCAAACCTTGGCAATAATTGGGGAAATAAAGGATTCCTAATGTATGGCCAGATCAACTTTATATTCATGATGCATGAAAGCATTCCAACAGACTTGAATAAGCCCTGGATCAGGTCTATGTTAAGGAGCTCAGTATGATCAGGTCCCGGTCTTACTCACTGACTTCACTGCAACCACTCATGATTCAGGGAGTAATTTTCGAAGTGCAAATAGCTGCACTTAAAAATAAGACAAAATATTACACTTTTTGTAGTACTTTCCCCTTACCTTCTCTCACATACAGTCATTGAATCATTAAGGTTGGAGAAGATCTCCAAGATCATCAAATTAAACACCATGTCAACTAAAGCATGGCACTAAGTGCCACATCCTGCTGTTTCTTCAACCCCTCTACAGATGGTGACTCCACCACTTCACTGGGCAGCTCATTCCAATGCTTGACCACATTTCCAGTAAAGAAATTCTTCCTGATGTCCAACTGTAACATCCCCTGGAGCAGCTTGAGGCCTCTTGTCCTGTTGCTGGTGGCCTGGGGGGAGAGGCCAGCACCTACCTGCCTACGACCTCCTCTCTGGTGTTTGTAGAAAGTGATCAGGTCTCCTCTGGGCCTCCTTTTCTTCAGGCTAAACAACCCCAGTTCCCTCTGCCACTCTGCTATATTTTTCACCTGAAATAAATGTGATTGCTCATTTGAAACTGCGACTGATATACATACAATGTCTACTAGGCCCACCACTTCACAATCAAGCCATCAAATTATAACATGGACCCAACACTTCTCCCACTGAAATAAGTGACAAGACTATATCTTACCTAAACAAGAGCAGGTTCTCAACCTGTGTCTTTGACAAAGGAAATATCCTTAAAAATAACGGAGACAAGTGTACATTAGCTTTTAAAGCACAGTTTATGGTTACTTCACATTATGTGCGATTTTTGAAGTTAGAAAGCTGACAATAGCAACTGCTATATATATGGCACATCTGATTCATGCTATAACTGATTTTCAGACAAAAAGAGATGCTTTTCAAAATATAATCCAGAGGATAAGAGATGATACCTATATATCATATACAACACATAGTGCATACATGCACAGTCAAATCCAGCTCACCTACTACTTCAGTAGTGACAATGAAGTTAATAGCATTAATCATGTAAAGGAGAGAGCAGTTTCATTCTATAGATAAACAAGCAAAACAGCTTATAACTGATTTGACATTTATCCTTGGCAGGGAGGATGAGGGAAGGAAGGATATCTCTTGTCAGAACAGGGAAAGCTTTAATTCCTGAAGAGAAACGCTATGGATGGAAACCACCAAAAACTTAATTCTTCTAGGTCTAATTGTCACTGGAGTTGCTGTAGTGCATAATCAGTAACATTGGAAAACCCTGAATTCAATAAACTCGCGTTTCTCTGCAGTACTCTTCATTCAATTTATGGCCAAAGCCAGAAAGATCCAAGACCACAAGAGGTGCCATGAATGATAAGAGAACTCTACCTGATTCCACTTCAAAACATTTGGATCCAATGCATTGTAAAGTAATGATAATTCTTGAACATATCTAGCCAAGTTATTAAAAGCAACATTAAGAAACTCTCAAACACTTAAAATCAGGACTACAGGACATGTTTTCTCCTTGCCCTGAGGTGAAAATTACTTGACTGTAATAGTGCATGTCTAGTATATATCTTGGAGTATTTTGTATGTGAAAGAGTTGAGCATGTTCTGTGCTAAAAAGATTTAAGCTGACATTTGTAACTTATTTTCTGCATCAACTGCAGAAATACAGGAATTCTGTGTTACTATTTTATGGGGAAATTACTAAAACAGGAAATTATTTTTTAACATAGGATTTATAATCTGTTTGAATATTTAGTGGGTAGTTCAGAGAATATTGTTTATATATATATATATATATGTGCACACACATACCAAGGCTTTTAGATCAGGTTGAAGAAATGCATAAATGAGAAACCTCTACGTGAAACATCTAGCTCATGGTTTCTCAGACTGCACTATACATGAGCTTTGGGTGAACAGTTATTTGCCCTCTCCTGCCCCTGTACATAGATGTGAGGGACTGCTGCTGCTCTTGCCACTTCTACACCATGGAGTCTGCAGAGTCCTACCCAAACTATGCACCATATGTGATTCATGCCAAGCCAGACATTTCTCTTAACCAGTCCAGTGTTTGTGGCATCCCCATATTTATGCCAGCCCAAACACTTTCATTAGACTTTTAAAAAACAAATAAAAAAATAAAATACTGAAGCAGATTTACAAAGTTTTTTGGGGAGTTTTTTGGAAGGTGAAATCTCGGCTGTATTCCATCAACAACAAAACTCACAGAGGTTGTTAATGATGCCAGAACACAACCATATAAGGAGTATTCCCATTTGTACAGAGAGGGGTAGTGTTCAAAGGATAGCCTGAGTAGCTGAGGGCCAAAATAAGACTTAGAAGATCCTTGAAAGATGTTTTTGCTCATAGGCTCAAACCCCCGGTACAGTCAAATAAAGGAAAGAACAAATAGGCTATCCATGGGCAAAATTAACTGAGACCTGTGACATTTTAATCTACATGAGAGCTAAAACTTACTCTGCACTTTCCATTAATCACTTCTGCCCCTTTGAGCTACAGAAAAAGAAAACAAGACAGCATACAGTGGTAGGACAAAAAAAATGATTTACTGTTATAAACATACCTTACTGCCAGTATAATTTTTTCCCACTGAAGTAAAGATTCTCTTTTTCTCACTAATTTTGGCAATACTAGGCAAATACTTAACATCAGTACCTAGGTAGGCATCCACTGTTTCTTTTTTAAGTACCATGGAAGAAGAGAAGATCACAATTTAAGCATCCAAACCCAGAGCTCTGTCACTGGGGAAGAGGCCTAAGAGTCGATAGAAAGCTGGCACCAGCACACTAAGCCAGTCATGGGAAATCTCTATGCAGTCACTTGCACACTCTTTCTGCCCATGGGTCCAAATCCAGCAGAAAAAATGCCAGCTCCAGTCTCAGAGATCTTTGGGCAACTGGATCCATAATTTTAATGCTATAAAATTACCCTGATTTATTATCCTAATTCTACCTGAGTTTCTTACATAACTACATGGCTTTGGGATGAGAACTGGCTCATCCCTTTCTGGTTTACAAAAAACAACAGATGAAAGTAGAGCATAGCTGAGCACCTAAACACGGCCAGAGTGCATTTTCAGGATCCTTTCTGTGGCATTTTTTTCCTGGAAAATGAGCATTCTTTTGAAGAAGTGCTGAACTAGCAAAAAAATAATAGCTGCAGGCTGGCAAGCTACAAGGCCAACAGCAGCACAACCACCCAACCAGCTAAACTGTTTTCCTACAAGAGTACAATATAGATTTGGTGAGATGGGGTAAATGCCTGACTAGGAATAAGAAGTTTCTTGGCTGTTATGGATCTCTTCAGTTAAGAAAGTATGTATTGACTGTTTGACAGAGGAAGCTGCGTGGGACACTTTTTTCTCAAAGACACCAATTGCCATTTTTGCTGTTCTAATTATTATGATTTAGTAGAAACTGTTAAACTGCTCAGCAAGACACAAACCGCAGATGGAATACACACTTTGCCCTAAAAACCTTGAAATCTAAATGAGACAAGCAATGCTGTCCAGACCCATAATGTACTAGATCCCCCACCAAAAGACATTAAGGTCAAACATTACAGTGCCTTTTGTTTGTTTGTTTTTAAAACAGCATTTAAGTGGTTGATTAGCACTGTAGAGCAGTTACTCTATCACTTATATGATTTGTATTTCACATACTCTGTATACAATGAAAGTATAAACTGCTTCAGAGAGAAAAGTATGCATAGTAAGCAACAAAATAGCTCATTCATTTTAATTGCATGACCACAGCAAGGTTTTATTTCCTAGCTTTCAGCCTTCACATCTATATGGGTTTTAAGCTATGTTTTACAAATACAGAAAGCACAAACACTAGTAAAGAAAATAAAATCTGAACAAGTGTATACAAAAAGAATAATTTTCCAGTTCTTTGGACTGTCTTTTTTTTTTAATCTTTCCCCCCAGACACTATATTTGAAATTAATTTGGTTTGGTTTTTTTTAAAATAATTATAAACCAAAATAAATATCTATACATTTTTTAATAATTTCTGTATATACTTCACAGTAAATCCAGAAAACATGCCATTTTATAGACACACTGAACATCTAACTACCAGGAGACACCATGCCTGTGCAATCTTTGTACATGCTATTTCAGTTAATGCAAACATAGCTAGAGCTATGGGCTAAGCATGTGTAACTGTAACAGTAAAGCTCAAGGACGCTAAACTCGCTTACATGATAAGGCAAGCTTGAGGTTTGCTTTGATCCATAAGAGATGAGTTGTAAAAAGCACTTCTGTTCACTTCTGTTCCCTTGCTCAGGAATGAAGAATTCCTTTTGCTGCATTATGCATAACATCATTACAGACAAGGTACAAGTCAAGAGCAAGTGGTTCAGATATCCTACCCGCATACTAAAATAGCAGTGGGACTATAAAATTATTTAGGTACTACATTACACAGCCCTTCTTTAAATACCATTTATACAGTCATATTTGCCAGGGATCTTTCTTTTTAAGTGTTCTAAATGTAAAGTTTCTGGTATCTGTTCCCTGGGGGCAACTCCAACTAGAATAGGCAGGTTGGTACAGCAGATGACTATCTGCTCCTTACAAACTACGTCTGATGTGCTCTGTGGTGATAAAAAGCTCCTTATCAGTTTGGATTCCGACCTAAAGGCAACTGCCATCCAGAACTTACAGTGAAAGATAATGTGGTGTAATTAAAGCTCATGGCCTACAGATACAGCGTGCCAAACACCACTTGCTTTAGTCAGGACTGGAAATTTTGGTTGTAAATTTACTGCAAAGATTTTTGTAATCTAGGAAGAAATCCTGTTTAGGCCTTTCCCTTTCCTTTTAACATTCACAGCCTCTCTCTTCCCCCCGTCACCCCTCCTTCCTTTTCTCTTCTCAGATAGACTAGCAAGACACATTTAAAACACTTCATGAACATGGTCTATATATAACAGCCATGGTTTTTGCATCCACTTGCAAACTTTCCCAAATTTATTCTAGGCACTTGAAGAATGACAGTTCAAACATTCAGTAGAGATTTACTCAATTTCAGCAATAAAATTTAAAATCCAATTTCCACTTAGCATGCCAAAGCCTCACACAATTTTTATGTGCAATTGAACTGGGTGAACTGGTAAATTAAACTGTGATTGGGAATGTTCTCAAACAGTGGGACGCAGATGCCTCTGGGTGTATGTGTGGAAGCATTTTAGTTCAGATCAGGATGCACTACTAAAGCAAATCTCCCAGTAGTTCCCACTTCCTGCACTTTGGTTCACATCATGTTTGGAATGTGCAAAATGAATTCCTTTCAGATAAAAATAAACCTGGAGGAGCAGTCTCAGTCTCAGAGGGTATCTAATGCACTTTGACTGCTAATGGGCCTTCTGTCTGCAGAAGTAAGCTAGAGCTAGGCAACAGTAAAACTGAAATACAAAGGCTTTGAATGCCAGTGTGGATGTGATCCTCAGCACCAGATGTTTTCTGCCATAGATCTGCTCTTATTGGGCCTTTTCCTAATATAGGCATTCTCTAAATTGTCAAACCATTTCCTGGCACACTTTTGGCATGCCATCCAGCACGCATACAAAAATTTCCCAAACCAGCTTGGGAGTATAAATATTCCCAGGACCATTTTCAACAGGCACTTTTTCATGCAGTCATCTAATTTCAGAGGATGATGGAATTTATTAGAAAGAACATGGTTTGTTTTCTAGTCCAGCAGCAGAGCCTGGGAACATTTTCGGTTACTTCTAATTCATTTGCATAGTGGTCCCCCAGTACAGTGCAGTTTTTAGACTCTCATGCAGAGACCAAAAAGTGGACACCTTCCTCTCCACCTCCTTCCTCAGATCTTCCAGGCAAAGGGAAGGATGGCCACTGCAACAAAGAAAAAAAGAGCCATGTGTAGAGCACATCATGTCATATTCAGCTATTTTTTTTCAGTGTCTCTATTATTCTATCTCAAATCCACACTCTCTGACAACCTTATAGCTGTTAAGTCACTCTGTTAGTTGCTGTAACAGAGATCAGTTCAGTCCATTCAAATATTTTGACTTCACCATACAGAATTATAGAATGAAAAGCATAACCAACCATATTCACGAACACAGGGATTTTCAAATGGGTCTTTTCTCTGTGTCCTCTGACTACTGTATGGACTCATCATCCTGCCCACACGTCAGAAACAAAAATGAGTTTTCAGTAAGAAAAGCTTGCAAGACTAAAAGCAAACTTTTACAAATTCTCAATGGTCCTGCCATGGTGATCAGAAGCTTCCCATTTGCATGGCTTTCTTTGGAAAGTCTGACCTACATGGATGTTAACACCTGATGAAAACCTCCCCTGCTGGTAAAACTCATCTATATCCGCACTAAAGTGTCTCCACACTGCCAAGGTTGCCTCTCGCTGTGACTCTCCTGCTGTTATGCTGTACCACATCTATCCCACAGTCCTTCGCAGTGCCCTATTTAGCACTTCCTCAGCCTTTCACCCAAAAGCGTGATGCCTGCCCTGTCTCACCCTTGCCACAGAGCCCTGCACCTACCACGACAGCCTGCTGCCACCCACCCTGCTGTCTCTACAGCAGCATGCTCTCCAGGCCTTTGGGGGTACCTCAGATGTGATGTTTTGAGGTGGCACTGCAGACCTTGTTTTGACAGACATTTGAGGTGGAGAGAGAGAAGAATGATCTAGAAAGCTGAAATATATACTACATATCATGAGTTTTTGAGATCATTATTTAGTTTTGTACCTTTAAATACCTAGCAGAGTTCTTGGAAGCATGGGGTGGGATTTGGTATGCTTTTTGAACCACATAGAGTTTGTCAGCTTGATGTAGGGGGACACTTCCAGTAACACCTGAGGGACTTGGGAGCACACGTCCCACAGACTTAATTAACAAAGCACATTAAGAAAATAATGAAGGTGTTCATTTCCAAATATTTAAACTCAAGTTGAAACATAGCTGGTTTTCATTTCATTATATAGCTGACATTTGTTCATCCTGTGAAAGATATTGTCAGCATTTAACTATATATTAGCTCTTTTTATAACTCTCTTAATAAATTATCTAGTTCCAATTTTTCCTTTATCTGTACTACCACAGTTATCGAGAATAGATTGTCATAAAGTCAGCTTGTTTTTCTATATAGCACTTGATTTAGTAGCAGTAGTTATTTAATTAGTAACTATTTTTGCTATGTCCTGGCTTCTTTTCTTTATATTTTGATGCTGCTGCAGGAAGCCCTTTTGTATTTAGACAGGGGGAACATATATATTTATATAGCCAGAAGAATCTGACCCATAGGCAGGTCTTTTCTGTTCAGCTCCTAACCATTCATGAAGGAATTAATTAAATTTCAAAAGAGAACAGGAAAACAAACTGGCTTCTCCAGAGTAACAAACAGTACAATTACAAAAACTGTGTTTCAAGAAAACATAAAAAGCAATCACAAAGAACAGTAAAAATCATACTCCAGATGATGGGGACCAACAGACTCCATATCGTGTAAATACTCACTTCTGCATTTCATAGACTGATGACAGTGCAGGGCATGAGGCTGGAATTTAACCTGGAAGTTGTCATACATGACTTCAAGGTCATTATTATCTGTTTAATCTACTTAGGGAGTAGAACACAATTATGCAAAGCTATGTAACCGGTTAAGCAGTGGAGGATAGTGAAACCACCTCTCGTGTTACTTATATGCTTCGGTAGAAACACAGGTCTCCCTGGGATCCTCATATCATTATGGGACACTGCCAGATTCCTCCAGAGGGCAATTTGGAGAGGAAGCCAAAAAAACCCTATGTCAAGCTGCAAAATCTGGGAGCATTTTTCAGGAGGCTCAGATACATTCCTCATGGGGAGGGGAGTGAGTAGGGGAAAAAAAAAGGAAAGAGGGATGCTGTTCTCCCTTCCTGTGCAGCCCAGCCCAAGTTGCTTTGTACTGCCCCTTGATGAAGGCTCAGCCTTTCTGCTGCCTCCTCATAGGAGACACTTCACAGAGTTCCTGGTTCAACTCTCACAGGAGAGGCATGGGTTTAAATGAGAGATGCAAGGCTAGCAAAACCAGCACTATGTGGCATCCCTCAGTGCATCTGTGTGTCCACACAGACCCTCTGCCTGCCTCCATGTGCCTTGGCCAAGCCCAAAGCAAGCACAGAATTACACCAAAACCGAGGGAAGACCCAAATTTTCAACTGCTGCCAGTGGGCCTGGGCCTGCTGCACATTACAGCTGTAGACCTGTGTTTTGTTTGCTGTGGTAGTCAAGCTTAGACAGGACATAAGCCTGTCTTGAAAACATTTCCTAAACAGAAATGTTTCCATTTTCTGTCTCCAAGGATGTACCATGTCCTGAGTTTTCTTACAGGACAGTGCCATGGGAAATTAGGAAGAAACTTTAGCTCACTACATGCTGTAGAGAGTATACAGCTATCTTGCATCTCCTCTTGAGAAGCTGGATTTTTTTGCTTGTTCTGCCTTTCTCTTCTCAAAGTTCAATCATTCTCCTGAGTCAAAACTCCCTTAAATACACCTCAGTTTTATTCTCAGTGAGGACTGCAGGATTGCAAAAGGGATGAAAAGAAGCCCTTGCTGCATCCAAACCTATCTGAAACTTGGCAGTTTCCATCCTCAGATTTTTATCAGTGTCCTTGGGTTTAGTTTCTGGGGGGCTGTCTCTCATGAAACTCAGTTTGAACTCCAAGCTTAAATAAACCAAAATAGCTCCAAGTGTAAGAAAAAACCTGAATCTTGACTTGTTAGATATATATGACCATAAATCAGTCAATATTCACTCAAAATTAGCAATAAGTTTATTTGAAAGGTTCACAACTTCAGCTAACCTTTATGACAAACCTGGCAAAGCTTTCAGAATGTGTGGGTGCAGGTTTTTATAACACAAGCTTTCATACCTCAAGTCATCACCTGCACTCTGCACTCTTTACATGCATTACAAAGCCAGACCTGGTTCTGGGCTCTTTTACTATAAGTCAGATACTCAGCCCCTTGGATTTGAGTTATATCTCTGTAAAAACATCCTGGTTAGAGCAGTTATATGCTCTTCTTAAAAGAATGGCTTGAATGTACAAAGAAATTCAAGCTTCGGTGGATCATAATTCTCAGAAATTCAAGCTTATTTGGTAGACCCTAATTCTCAGGAGTAGAGTGCATATTTGGACTGGCTTTTTTATATAAATATGCCAACTCCAGGAAAAGGAAATAGAAAGTTTTAAAACTATAAGCCACATCACAGATTTAATTTGACTGCAAATACTGTTAGATATAAAGTACATTTTCTAAAAGCATGATGATTTCAGTTAAGTCCTTACTTTAACCCTCATGTTCATTTTTCTAGAGAAAATTGTTTCATTTTCAGAGTGAACTTGCTTTTGCAGCTGCTTTTATGCCTGCAGCTTTGTGTAATCTGGAGTTCCACTTATTGAAGGCGGATGTTCTCTTGAGATTGGTCTCTCTCAGTTCCATACAACACCCACTTGACATTTGCTGAGGACAAGAAATAAGGCAAAGGATATAATATGGTTAAAAGTCAAAAGCTATAAATACTATCAGCCTTTGAAATATTCAGCATCTTAATATGGTTACACACAAAGTTCAAGTAAAAAGCCCTCAAGGTTCATTTTTCATGTTGTGCTTAGTTTGTGCTCTGAACTAAAATAATATTCAGAGTTTGATTTGCTGATCATTTAATATATTTATGAATAGATATCAACACTGAAAAGAGAAGTCAGATTAATGCCTGTGCATTAATGTTAGAATTTCCACAGCACTTGTAGCAGTTTCTCACATTGGCCAGAAACCTACTCTCATAAATATTTTATTTTTCTCACAAACTGAGATGGCTGTTAAACATTCACCAATACTCAGATCTACAAATATAGTCAAATATTCATCTCTTAATTCCTGTTAAAATCAGAAGAATTTAGACAACTTTAAATTTTAGGTGCCTTAATATCTTTCTGGATGCAAACTCTTAATTACTGAATAAAGATAAGGAGAAAAATAGCGAGGTTGCTATAGTCAAGCACAGAGAGTGAATCAAGGCTAAGTGAAAGAAAGCCATGGAGCACTGACGCAGAGATTACATTTATCACTGCTTGCATAACACGAACATTCCCCTTGCACACATGCACAATGTAGGAAAAAGCACGTGAAAGGTGGTCAGCAGTGTGTATTTAACCCTGGTCCCCATTTGATACCAATTTACCCTGCACCCAGAGTGAAAGTGCCAAACCATAGATGTTTAAAGGCAGAGCTACACAAGGCAAATATCCAGGGAAATTCTCCTGGGCCCTAAGGGGAAAAAAGATAGCACTCACCTAAATTAGGTGGAGATGTAAGTCATCCAGCAGGTGGGCGTGAGGAAGGAGTGGCTCATGCCTAAATCTCTGCCTAAGAACCCAGATGTCTACTGCCAGCTCACTGCAAAGGTATTTAGGTGCCTACCACTCCTTCCAAGAAATTCAGTTTCAGATCTATAATGTATCTAAGGTACCTACCTGAAGTTTTGGTGTCATGGGTGGCTTCCAAAACATTCGGGGAAAAAAAAATATTTTTTGTCCCTATATACTGTCAGAATCAATTAATGAATTCTGGTACAGTGTGGAAAATGGTGGGCATTATTTGAAGGGTAAATAGAAGCATTATACTCCTTGTGGTGTCAAGTAAGTTGTGCAACTTTGCTGGACTTGTGCCAGAACCAAGCTCCAGTAGTTTATGAAGGAGCTCTGTTAGTTCTTGTAATGATAAATCAGGCTAAATGAAGGAAGCATTCTTGTTTCTGGCAGGTACATTCCAAAACTGACTGCTAAAAAATGAAATGTACCTCTCAGTAGATTCACCCTTGATAGTATCTGAAAAAATGCTTTTTTGTCAGCTACTGTACATGTCTTTCCACAGGGTGAGGGTCTCTCAAAGATTCCTGCAACGTCTGGTCATGAAGTGACAGACCAAAGCTATCTGATCCCTCCATTTTCCTATTTGAGATTGTACGTGCCATTTTTAATACCGGTGATAAGATCGTACTTTCGGTTAAGCCGTGGCCATTGTACTCGAGAGTTAAGCATTTAACCACATAGTTTGTCTGGAGTGTTTGACAGCAGCATTGCTCTTGGAAAGAGATTTCTGACAGAGATATTTCAGCCATCATTTTTATTATGAAACTAGGCAAGTGTCTCACACTAGAAGCCATGCTAGGGGGAAAAAAAAAAAGGCAGAAAAAAGAAAAAGGAAAAGCAAATTAGGACGGAGACAGTGAAAGAAAGTACTCATCCAGTGGATGGCTGAGCAGCATAGACTCACAATGTTGAATCCCTGAGCAGCTGTTTTAGGAAGAATATTCCTGGATTTACTAGTAATGCCTCGGTTCCAGTTCCTGTAAATGTGGAGAGCCTTACTTCAATTAGTCTGTCAGTGTTGTAAATTCAATAGCATGCTCACAGCAGGTCAAATTGACATAATGTTAAAACATGGGTCACTCTACTATGCTAAGACTCCCAGTGCTACTGACACTTGCTGAGATGACCTGGTGCTTGCATACCAGCAAGTGACACATTTTTAGAATAAGTTTCCAATATAAAGAGCTTTTGTAAGGGGAAAAAAAAGCTAATTAGTTACCTCAGCAGAGCAGTAGGAGGACTAGAATTCATTGTTTCTGTGAGACCACAAAAGTGCCCGTAAGGCTTTTTTTTTGTTTGTTTTTAATATATCTATATTGAAGCAATTTTTTCCTCAGTCTGGGTATGTGCAGTCTAAACTATTTTCTCCATATAGTAATTTTACTCTGCTGAGAGGCAGCATCACCTGGGGAGGGCTAAAGAACTGTAGAAAAGCTAAGTCATTTTCTATGTCCAGTTTTTCCACTTAAATGCTCGTCAGTGCCCCTTTTTATCGGAGTTTGTTTATTTGTTTGCTTTTGATTTCAAAGAGTTTTTAACAGATTTGGACAGAAAAGTGGAAACAGCAAGGGTTTGATAATTGCAATCAAATTTATGACATTTATAAATATAGATGCATGGATTAAAATTCCTAGACAATGGAATATTGTTATTGGCCAGCATCCTAGGCTGCATACCTGGTATGCTGAGGTATAATCAAGCATTGGGTAAGGTTTTATGTGTGAAAGCAATGCTTGACTGGATTTAAATGGTTTTGATTGGAGCCGATATGATGCATAGTTGGACATAATGTTCATAATTGCCTATTTTTCTTGGCTAACAACAGGGTACTTGATGACCACTTTCTGAAATGTTCACATCTATTTCTTTGTGAAGTGTACCACAATTTAACGGTAATTCTAAACAAGTTTGTGTTGTAGTCCTCTGACTTTGAAAAAATGCACTCCTTATTGACTTAATGTCCTCATTACAGCAGAATTGCATATCTGCTATGTCAAAGTTGAATGTTGGTCTGGTTTGAATGGCAATTTCCACAAACACCTTTACTCTTTCTATTGTACTCATCTATTTTTTACACACATCCTAAAAACCATCACCAAAATTCAGTCAAAACTGCAAGCAGTCTCACGTGTGTTTCTCAGGCAGACTATTTTATTTGTTTTCATTAGTATTTGACACAATCCAGAGGAGGGGTTTAGAGATAGGCATCATAGACCTGTAATGACTCTAGCCAGCTTGACACAAATGTGCACATATACACACATTTTTGCTTCCCAAGGCACAGGTCTGCCTCAGAAAGGCAAATTTACACTACCTTACTTGCAAAATGTCTTTCCAAGTTTAATGCATGAACATTTTCCAGGCAGGAATTAGGAGAAGGACAGCCTTAGTCCTCTCCAAGCAAGGCTCCTACCATTGCCATAACCCTGTAGAAGTACTTACAGGCTCTTTAGAAATGTTGAGGTTTCAGAATGTCTTGCCTGTTCTGTTTTATTTCAGGTGTCTTTCAGAATTCTCTGAGGTCTCTATGTGTTTACCCACATTTACCTCCTGGGATGTACCTCATGATGCTCTGAGAACATGATTCCTCAGTAACAGAAATCTGCCACGTGTGAGATAGTGAAATGACTGCAGTGAGGATACATGCTCATTTTCCCCTCCAATAGCAGGTGATAGCAGCTCTCACCACTATTTGTTTCATCTCTCTTACAGGCGCCCTTTATTTCACTTACATTGATGTCCTTAGTCCATGCCAGCCTGCTTTCTTGATCCCCTGCTCCAGCTTCTTCTCCCATGACTGAAAAAACAGTTTAGCAATTGTCCCAACTGATTTGGTACAATTCACACATTTTTCCCTGAGTTTGGAGAAATTATTTCCAGAGAGAGTGTTTCACAGATCTTTGAGCTGGTTTGTGCACATAGTCATCTCAGTCATTCTTTGGTATAAATACAAGAGCCTCATCAGACACAGATGTCAGAAAGGCTTCAGCACTGTAAGACATTGCTCATGTCCAAAGTGGCTTGAGGAGAAAAGTTCTGTTCAAGGTTTAGTGGGATCTTGGCACTGAATAATCAGACATTACACATCTATTATGCCTCTTGTAACAAGTAGGCAGAAATTCAGCATCTCTCCCTATCTCCATAACTTAGAAGTTGCCACTTCCAAGGCAGTGTGTCACAGGTATTTGATAATTTTCTCATGTTTCACACAAGAGAGGCTATGTGTAGAGCTGACATGTAAGACTGCCCCTTGAGTAGAAAAAAAAAACATGCCCAGCAGGAAAACCAAATCTCCTGTTCTTATGAGAGAGCATAAGGCAATCACTCAGTCCATTGTCTTCTTAATGAGACAATCAGTCTGAGCATCAGAGAAAGCAAAACATTCCTCAAAAAAAAGTCCTTAAAAGTCCTAGTGCTCTAACATGGAGGCTTCCTGAAAACTCTATCCTAATGTGGAGGAAGAAAACAGGCTTCGAACTTACATCATAAAATATCTCAATCTGAAATGATGGAGGAGATACCATTAGGCTCCTGAAAAGATGGCAGTCAAAACCAGTATTTCCTGCACCATTGCCTGCTCATGAAGAATCAGGAGACATGGCTGGTTGAGGTGCATAAGCCAAAGACTGAATGTCCCTCTGTGTGAAACAAATTTGCTTCCACACAGCCCAAAATAAGAAGTTGACAGAGAGAAATGTCTTGTTCATCTCCATATTCCTCTTTGTAGGCCAACTGTAGGGAAAGAGGTAAGTCCCCGTTGTGTTGGGAGGAAATTTTTCTTCAGCGAGCAGTGCGCTGGTGCTCCAGACACCATCCAGAATATTTAGAGCATGCATATACCTTTGTTAGAGTTGCTGCATTTGTGATAAATCTCCAGTAGAGGTGGGGAGAAGGAAAGAGTGCCTAAAACCATCTAGTAATATAATTTCTAATCATAGAGCCCAAGAAACTTCATGAATTTTACTTATGGTAAAGCCGAAATTCAAGCTATAATATAATATTCAGAAAATTTACCATTTAAAAGATATAGACTTCACAGTCTGTCCATATTGGGATTTGGGTGATGTGAGACAATTCTGCTTCAGCAGACTCTAAAAGCAATAACAGACATTCCCCCACTCATCTGGCAGATTTTTAGTGTGTGATAAATAAACACTCTGAGAAAATGGAGTGTTCTGGTTCTCTTTGAGACTTAAAATTTAAGATTTACTCAAGATTTACTAATAGGTTTAGATCTTCTGTCTTTAAGAAGAGTAAGAAGCTGTGCAGACACACTTGTTTCAGTTTGGTAATGACAGTTGCAAATCAGATGGTTAAAAGCTAGCTAAGAGTGTCTACATGAGTTTACCACTGATTTAAGTTAATTAGTTTAATGAAAAGGTACAGATTTGCATAAAGATGAGCTGTCACCTTTTCTGCTCCCAACAGCTGTGCTTAGTTCTGTTTTACAGGTAAAGGGCAAAGGAGGAGAAGGGGAGAAGTGTCTTTGAGATAATCTTATTGGAAAGAAAGAAAACAAATGTGTGCTCTGCCTACTCCAGCTGCTCTCCACCCCAGGAGTAATAGTTTGAAGTGAGCTTTTATACAAACAATAAACAAGTTATTCCTGGAGCATTTGCTTTGAGCTAAGACTGTGTGTAAGGGATTGGCTTTGAAATTGCTGTCAAAGTACCTACCTTTCAAAATTAGACTCTGCATCTCAGGTTCATTAAGATAGCCTTGAGCAAGAGTCTTTTATTCAACCTTTCTTTAAAGGTATGAAATGCGAACTTGATAAGTAAAAATAACTTGAGTGAAGAATGTCTAAAAGTGGAGGAATTAACCACAGTGGTGTTTATGCAGCCTAGGAATGGATTTCAATACATCTCTTTAACACCTATCTTCTTGTGGTAATCTCTCCTTCCTGTTTGTATACTCTGTTCAAAATATCAAAATTAAGTCTTCAAAATGGGAAAAAGATAAAATGGGATCTCTAGTTCTGGTACATGTCTCTTGTGGATTATTTGCCAATTTTTCTCCCTAGAGAAGACAAACCTACCATCTTGTCCGAAGTTTGAGATACATGTTTGATAGGATTTTATTTTCTCCTCCATTTTTCAAGTGATCTTGTAATTAATCACTTGGACAAGATGCAAATTATTAATCTTGGGTAAGGCTTGCCACAAATATTAACACTGGAAAATATATGTGTATGGTAATAGCAAATCACACTGTTCCTGAGAGCAACTGATAATATTATAAACCAAGGCTTTCAATGGACAGTTATGAACAAGTACTGTCTATATACAATTCCGCAGAAACCCCAGAGGAAAAAATGTAAAGAACATAAGCCTTAAAACAACAAAAGCAGAATAAATAACTCAGTGAATTTCTTGGAGCATTAGTAACTTGACAACATCTACTCATTCACAACAACAAAGCCAGCACAAGCTCAGTGTTTCCTACTGCTGCACTAAATAAAAAGTTGATGCTAAGTCTCAATACTTAAGAACAAATGACAACCCTTTAGAAAGTGCTGTTGTTCTGAAATGTAAAAAAAAAAAAAAAAGCTATTTTCAAACCACATTTTGTAGTGTTTTCTTTTAAGGGAACATGATCTCTGGTACCTTTAATAAAAAGCTGTGTAACAATTCTTCTTTAATTCCCTGTGATTTCTAAACAGAAATGACTGCTCCACTTCACTCATCTGCCATTACCTCTAACCACAAACATATTAAGTTATAAAAAGGGGACAAATGAAGTCGACAAATAGTTTTTAAACATTTCTGCAAGGTTAGAAAAAATAAGTGAAGAGATAAATGTTCAGCTTTGTATCTATCTATCTCATCTTTTTTATATTTTAATTTAAAGGCTATGCAACAACACTACTTTTCACAAAACAGCACTCACTTTGTGAGTGACCTTAAGGTAAACAACCAAGCTATTAGTATAAGAACAATTGCTCAAAATGACAGAATCAGGCTCCAACATTTCTCCAGCCGCCTGTAATTTCTCTTTCAGACAATCGAGTATTTCAGATAGCTAGCATTTTGATATTTGTCTTTTGTGTTGTTTACCTTGTTAATTAAAGAGCAAAATATATTGGAGTTCTAGAGTCAAAGAAACACTTCTTAAATTAATCAACCTATTTAATAAAACGTCCCCTTGCAAACACTGTTTTTCTTGATAAGTACATGCACAAATAAAAGGATGGAAAAGGGTAATTGTTTGGTTGAGACGTAAGGGCACACAAAGTGGTTAGCTCTAAATAACCTGGTCATCAGCCCAACTAATCTGCTGCGGTTTGTTTTCACAGCTTTGCTCTGAACATCGGTGCTGATGGTCTGACACTCCCTGCAGAGCCTGAGAGCGAATGGTAAGTCAAGATACCAGCTGCACAATGCTTTACCTGCGATGCCAGAGATTTGGAGGAGGGAGAATAACAATTTGTAAAAACACCCATAAACTTCACTGGATCTTTCTTTCTTTTTCTCTTTCTTTGTTTTTCTTTCTCCTTTCTTTCTTTCTTTCTTTTCTTTCCTTTCTTTCTTTCTTTCTTCAAGCTTCCTGTCAAAGTTGCCAGATATATTACAAGGTCATTTAATGAAGTGGAACACTTTCTTTCTTTCTTTCTTTCTCTTTTCTTTCTTTCTTTCTTTCTTTCTTTCTTTCTTTCTTTCTCTCTCTCTCTCTCTCTCTTTCTCTCTTTCTCATTTTAAATCAAGCCTGAGGGGTTTTTTTTATTTGTTATTATTTTAATTTCAAATCTGCAATGTTAATGTGACAGATGAAGAGAATCCAATTGCTCTCAAGGGGGCTACAAAGCACAGAAGATCCCTAAAGGATCAGTGCTACCTATTCAAAAACCTGCTCATGCAACACTCCCAGTCCAGGACAATCAGTGTGATCACAAATCAGCCTTGACTCCAGTGAGACCAAGCTCATTTTCTGAGCCACACGATGCAAGAACAAACTCCACAGAACCCTACCGCAGAGCTGATCCTGCCTTTGTCCTTGCTTTGCTGCTTGGTGAGATAAAAGCAGCCAAATTGCCTGAGTGAGATTTTGCAATCTATTCAGAGCAAAAGATTATCTGATAAGAGCTTCCTCTCTAATTATGCTTTGAGGCCTGACCCTGTTTGGTGCTGAGGGTTTCCTGCTTAAGGTCCATCATCTTCCAGTGAAAGCACCACTGCATACTCAAACTCTGTGCTACTGCTGAGGTCAAATGGGACTTTTACTGCTGTGACAGACCTGTTCTCAGGGTGTATATGGCTGGTTTAGATGGCTTCTTACTCAGCATGGTATCTGTTCGCTGTTATACTGACAGAGCTAATTGTGCCCATTCATTGCCTATAATATCCTAAAAAAAGCTGTAAAAGGGCAGGCAAAAAAATCCCACCTATTGCAGAATCATATTTGACTGTGGCCAACAGCAGGTACCTAGAGAACAGGACTAGAATGCAGTTATAGTCCCCTTATTGGCTTTCTCTTCCTCCATAAATTTGCAGAAGACAGCCTTCCTGAACCAGTCCATAACTTCACACTGAATACTATGGGTATTTTTTTCTACATGTCTAATCACTTTTCTAAACCAGGTAATCTTTCAATCCACAATAATTTAAGGTCCAGAGTTGCACAGCGTGTCTACCATGGAGACAATCTCTCTTCTTGTTAATTTTCAACTTAATCCCTGGCAGGTTTATGTGTTTTCCCCTAGTTCTTGCATTAGGAGAAACATCAAATCATTTCTAACACAAGTTTTCTGGGCCATCCATTTTTTCCAGAATCATTAATATCCCATTTAAACAATTTCTTTCTCATACTGAAGAATCCTAGTCTACTTAGTTATTGAAGTCATTCCATGCCTTTAATCATTGCTGTCATGCTTCCTTATACCATTTTCAACTCTACTGTATTGTTTTTGACTTAGCAGTCAATTGCCCATTCAGTGTATTCAGTGAGATAGTTCTACTCAGAGAGAAAATTTCTTTTTCTTGTTGTGTTTAATAATTTAGGATGCTTAGCCAGCTCCACTTTTCTGTTAGTTGTTCTCTGTCCACATAATTATGGCTATGTTGAAAGATACATGATCTAGGAGACACCCCTAAGGGTTTTCACTTAATACATCCTCCTAAGGAGAAAACAGACATTAATTCTCTACTCTTTGCTTCTCACTGTTTAAAGCAGAAATTAGGTATTCACCTCATGGCTCCAAATGGCACCTGATGTCCTTTTAGGGGCCAGTAAGGTGTCCACTGGAACGCTCATCTGTGTAGTATGTAGCACAAGTTTGGATCTAATCCAAATTGCAACTGTAAATTCTAGGAGACATGTGACCATCCAAGTAATAGGCATTGCAATGGGTTTTGCTGCCATAGCTTTAAAACTTGAACACAAACAGTGAAAAAAGCCATTTTATGATGAAACACAGGTCAACATGCTGTAACAGTGGGCTGCTCATGACTCTGCCACACATTCGTGATGTGCAGCAAATACTTTTGATAACTTTCTTGGCTTCACATCCCAATCATCTCCTCAGTATTTGTCACGCCTTTAAAATGCAAGGTTTTCAGGGTATAAGGTTCTTTATTTGTTATGACTGTGACAAGCCATACAGTGATTCTTGAGCTGTTGACAACTCTTGGATGGAGCTTCAAGGTATTACTGCAATAACAAACATAAATAATAATGTGTATGAAAAATGTAGGACTGTGAATGACTTAGCATTGTTCACTGCTCTCTTTCATGATGCTTTCTATCAGCAGGGAGGAGCTTGATTTCTCTCACATATGTAGACCCAGATAGAGGCTAGACTAGGCTTTTCTGCTAGTTCAGTTAGAAAGGAGTCCTATTGTTGCAGTCAGGCAAGCCTATCAATCTAAGCACAGACTGAGCATTCACTTCACTGGGGAATACATGAGGATGGGACAACTAAGTTTCCAGTTTTTTTCCTTGAAGCATTATTTAACACAGAAGGCAAGCCAGAATGATTAGTCAGGAGAATGCAGACACTGCTAGAGTTCCTTAACTGTTTGCACACGCAAAGGAGGTGTACCTCCTTCTTAGCTATGGCCTTGTGCCAGCCTTGCCCCACCAGGACCATTCATTCAAGGATCTATATAAAAAACGAAAATCCAGACAAAATAAAAAGCTTATAATTTATGTCATAAATTCATTGTACATCATTCATTTATTTATTTAATGGCAGTAGAATGAGACCTGAATCAAAGTAAGCATCTAAGTACTTAAGATCAGACTTAAGCCTGATCTCATCAATTAAACTTTACAAAAGACTCATCCAGTGTGCCTGGTGTCACCTGACTCCTGGAATGAGGTGTCTGATCATTTCATAGGTATGAGATTCTACTTCACTCTCTGGGACTCAGTGGTTGCATTTTGTAAAGCTATGAAAGAAAAAGGAAAGTAAAAGCAAACCAGAGATGTTTGAAGTAACATTTTCATGTCAAAGAAGTAGGAGGCTTTTTCACAGTATGATCATATCTCATTCTATTAGATATAGAATCAGATTTTTAAATATATTAAAGTATATAGTACATTACTTTTTAAACATTCATGGGTTTGATTAATGAAAAAGTTTTAATACTACAAAGCTGAAAAAATAATGTTTACAAGAAATTTTAATTTGTAGGTCAGTAGAAGATGTACATTTTCTTTTTTTTTATTGAGAGAATTTCTCTATGGTCTCCTAAATTTCCTAGTACACTACAGTGGAATATCTGGTTCTCAGATATGTTTTGTGACAGTTTAATAAGAGAGTGGAAGAAGCCATTTCTTGCTACAGTATTTCAGGAATAAGTTCACTCATGCACTGCCTAGAGCAGGGGCGAAAAAAGGGATAATCTGTGTAAAAGAAGATCAGACACCCAGTGTTCATCCTGAAACTATTCTCTTTTTATTGAAGGCATGTAAGTGCTGCTTTAATGAGCTCTGGGTAGAGGTGTTAGTTGGAACAAAGTGTTACTGAATAGAGGCTGCAAATAATGTGCCATTAGCTGCACTTCCATGAGAGGAGATGATTGAAAAGTAAATAAAAAAATTTATTCTAGTGTGAGAGATTCAGCACATGTGATCAAAAGGTGCAAGTTTGACACTACACACTGAAAGTGAGACCTTGGCAGTAAGAATATTCAATAAGTCAGGAATTCTAGTGGGTTCTGTCTCCACAGTGTATGGAAACAATTATGAAATTCAAATATTTGTAAATGACACCAAACTGCAGTCTTCAGTGTAATTTTTAGAGAAAATGAAATATCTTAATACTAAAAGTGTTCCTACCCTGCTGTTCAGAGAAAATGGGATAAGAAGTTCCTACAGTGTCAGCTGATTCCTGCTTTGTTGAACAATATTGAAATCAGCTTGATTTTCCATTGATGTTTTGTTTTTCTAATTCCACTTAAAAGAGTAAGTGCTGACAATGCAAATGCCAAGCTTATGGATAGAAGGGCTGAATTTACCGAATTGCAAAAAACCCTTGGCTTCATACAGAGAGTGGTTTGTTTGGGTTTCCTCTATTTTTGGGGTGGGTTTTTTTCTGAATTTTGACTGGAAAATAAGATTATGGATTGGAGATATTGGGCTCTCATGAGTATAATTCTGGCAGCCAGCAACTGAACTTAAATAAACAGGCATGCAGCCTATAATGCTCAGCCATGATATGTGTCACTATTCAAACAATTTAGATGCTGTTTGGATCTACTTTGCTGTTTTTACCATGTTTTATGGAAGAAATTAGAGTACACAGAGCCTCTCCATTTCAAAATCTTCTGATTTAATGTAGCTTTTCAGAACAACAAGCTTCTCCTTCCAAACAAGTCATGGCGAGCAAGGAGAGAGACAGATAGAATTGGATCTTAATTGGGTTTTGTTTCCCTGAGAAAGGAAGGATGGCAGAGACAAAAGACTTAGAGCTGATCTAGGATTTCTGATTAGAATATTTATTTGCTAGTAATCTGCCATCATTTTTGAAAGCAAAATAATAATTCTCAGTACATAAGCAAAACATTTCAATATTAAGGAAACTTAAAAGCTCCCTCCACCTAAGGAACTATATACACACACAGACCATTTTCGAGATTCAGGCCATCTCAAGCATAAGTGAGAAATATTATTAGCTATATGAATCTTTAAGAAGGATAAGTTAAGGGAGAAGTTCCCTTTCCAACCCTAAAAGTTAATGTGGTAGAAGAACAATTTCCCTCTGCCGAAGGAAAAATCATTGGTTTCATACTTGAAAGTTACAACATTAAATTACACTCACTGAGTACAGTAACCTAAGATCAGTCCCTAAGTGTCAACCATTGTGTAGTCTGTCGCTGTAAAGTAATTTTTCAATCTTTCAATTAAGTGCACTGTATAATTTTATGGCTTCAGTCTGAACGCACGGTTCATGCACAACTGTGTTAAACAATGACAGGAGCAGCCTGGAATGAGGAAGAGACTACAGGGAGGATCCAGTCTGACAATGAAGCTGACATAGCAAAGGTAAAAGGCTTAACGTCTGACAGACACCCATGATTTTTAATTATCCTTTCCCCGTGCTGATTGTTGCAATCCATCTCGCCCCCACACCTCTCCCTATCTCTCCCTCCCCTTTGTTGCATGCCTGCTCCCTCCTCTCCTCTCCACATCCTGAAATGCCCTTGCCTCTCTTTCCCTGCCTTTTCTTTGTCCTGTTTAACTGATCTCCACCTACCCAAACCCTATCAAACAAAATAAAAATGTTTGGAACTCACAGGGTGTTTCCTGACAGGCTGTTGTTCATTCCTTCCCCATGACTCAACCCTTCCCATCCCCATTCTCCTCCTGTGTGGTGAGCCCTTCATTTCTGTGCATACACCCTCTCCCTACATGGCTTTGTATTTTCAGGTGGCAAACTCCTCAAGGCAAAGACCATCTGTTCCTTCACTGTGCAATCAGACTTTTCCATGCACTAGTGTGTATTCAATACCAATTTAAATTGCATGCGCTTTCAAAATTAATGAGAATAGTTAGCCATTCTAGTACATAATGAACTTTAAGGTATTTTTAGCAAACCTGCTTAAATGCAGGTACATAGCCATAATGAACAGCAGAGGATCACAATGTTCTCACATCACTCATGTACAGCAATAACTCTGGAAAATGAACGTATCAAAGCCTTAGCTGATATTTCTTAACTTAACTTACTTATAGGAATTCTGTTATTTCAAACAGTCACAAAATTGGAACTATGTTAGAAGACATAAAGAAGAATAAATAAAAAAGAAAATTTAAAAAATAATAAAGAAATTAAAATTTAAAAAAACAGCCAACCTGTTCTGTGGGTGGCCATGGGTAAAATTTGCAAAAGTAATAGACAGGCTCTTACATGTCTACCTCTCATTTTTTTCATCAGTTCAGCCTGGTTCTGATGTATTCAGCATGATGAGAAATGAGAAAGAAAAAAAATGAAGAAGAGTGAGAGAATAAACTCTATAAAATATTTTGGGGACAACCACAGTTATGGAGTGGGTGTATGGGCAGGGTGAAAAATACTATGGAAGTATTGTACACAGTCTGCTACAGCTAACTGAGAATTAGGCACAATATACACCGTCAAGTATAATGACATCTTCCTCCTAACTGACACAGAAAAGCAGACTCTTTTAGAACACATTATTACACTCTAAATCAGTCTCCTTTATGATAGTCATTACCTAAATATTTCACACAAGAGATTTATTCTATTAAGAAACACCCGAAACCTATATAAAATTAATTCTATTTTACTTAAGGTTTTTTTATTAGTTCTGATTAATTAAAATATTCTTGGATTGCAATAACTTTGTGGTGTTTAATTATTCAAAAACAGGCTTTTGATTATTCCATTTCTTTGTCTATTCCATATATATGGCTTCCCCTTTATTGTATGTACAGATTGTACCAATGTGAATAAGGAATAAAGTACCAGCTACGGCACATCTAACTAATAGTGGTACACCATATGATGTAAACTTATATGGAAATATTTCAGATGTTGTATATAACATTTTAAGATCCTCCTAGGTGATAGTCACTACCTGACATAATTTTCTCATTTTACCTGTGCTTCTCTCTCTCTCTCTCTCTCTCTCCTTCTTTTAGGCTCTGCAAACTTTCTCACATGCTGAAAGCTAAGTTCACACATAGAGGCAGGCAAATACTAAGATTTAATTGCTCAAAGAAATGCACATGAGTTAGGTGTCTTTGGTCTATTCAAGGCACCTAACTTCACAGACAGGTACACTGTGGCATTTTAGTTTATGAGCCTGATCAGGGATTGAGGCCCCCCTCCCCCCTCATTGCTCAGATTGCTGTGAACCTGCCTCCCTAAGATGTCAACTGGAAAAAGGTAGTCACAGGATTTAGTCTAAATGTTGTGTATATGGGAACCATATCCAAAGGGGAATATAACAAATTAACTTGATTCTCCTTTGACTTGTTTATTAGAAGACGCAGTATGTTCAGTAATTAACAACAAACAGCGATTATTAGAATCCACATGTTGAGGGTGAAAAGAATCCCAAACATCTTTCGTTGTTTTAACCAAAACATTTTCACCTTGATTTTTTATATCAATCTCTTCTGCATCTACGAAATTTTTGACTATTCCATTCTTGAAATATCTACCTAGAAAATCAGTGTTTTCTGGGAATATTGAACAAAACCTTCACATAATTTTAAAGAAAAATAATCTGGTTTTGTATTCTGCACTGGACAGAAGTATTGTAAACTATCACATAATCCAAGCCTGAGGTTTTTTGCCTTGTTGCTTTAAAGGAAACAACTGATGCAAGTTTTGAACTTCACCGTGTCAGAGAGACAAGATTCTTTAATGTTGTGCAGAGTGGCTGTTCTAAGGAGGCTGAACGAATCAATGACTTCTATGAAAATAATTTCCAGTGAAGACATTTCCTCACTTGGATTTTCTCACCAGAGGAGAGAACTGTAAATTTGAAAGCAAAGATGAAAACCACTAAGGAAAAGAAGCAGAAGCATCACTGAAGAGAAAAAAAAAAAAAGCCTCAAAAACATGACACAGAAAGAAATGCAGATCACTTCAGGGATATGCAGTTAGCAATGAAAAGCACTTTTTACAACAAACAAAAGTATTTTTTTTCCACACTTATTTGTTTAGGGAAATAGCAGTAAGCCACTGTGTTTTCAGGGAAGAACAAACAGCTGCAACTAATGGTTCCCATGGAAGATTTCTTGTAGACTGTAAAAGTCTGTGAATAGCTGAGTTCTTGACGATATGTGCAATTTTGTTGAATTAAACTTCGTAAACTAAGAGGAGAAATGACCCCATAGGAATTTCCTATATTTAATGTAAATAAAAACTAAAAGGCTACTTCTACAAGACAGTCATTAGCATGCAGTTCAGAATGGCTTTTTACGAGAAGAACCTCACAAGAAAAACCCACATTAGAACTCATGATCCTGAGACTGGTGAACTGAGATACTGCAACTTAGCAGTAAAATACTTGTTATTTAGCAGTGACTAGACAAGTTGAATATCTATTTTAAATGAGGTATAGATCTTATCAGTCAGCTGTGTTGCTACTGCTGATGAATTTGGGAAAAGTATTTGGAACAAATTAAAAAAGAACTATGTTTAAAATAACTGTGACCAAGAAATCAATTAAATTTTGAACAACTTTTATTATAATTGATACAGAACTAAAAAAAAAAAATGTGGCCTCTGACACAAAATGTTCTTAGCCAGACAGCACTGGAAACCTAGGAGATACATAGAGCATCATTCTATGAACAGTAGGTAAAGATAAGTCTCTGGCTGGCACTCTAGCACAGTTTTTCCTATAAAGCACATCTTTTAACAATGATAAGAGGGAAGTAACACTAGTCAGTGAGGTCTTGTATCCAGTAGAACTGATTTTTTACTTAATGCATCCAACTGTGCATGCCAGACTCTAAATGTATTTCATTTGGCAAAGCACTGGAGCTGTTATACTCTGTCTGAGCCAAATTCTGCCCTTGGCTTCAGGCACACAACTCCCATTGACTCTACTGGAAGTTGTACAGAAGGAGATAGATTTTGTAAATTAGGCATGCTCCTGAGATGGTGGAGGGAGATTCACAGCTGAATCCCAGGGTAGGAGTTCACCAGGGGCCAGCAAAGTAAATCTCACCAGTCAGTCCCTTCCAACTCATCAGAGCAATGGCTCGAAAGATCCATAAAATAAATAGCTCATACACACTGCTTGAAAAATAAAAGGACTTTCTCAGCCTTTGAAGCAGGCCTTCCTTTCACTCATTACCTCAGAAGCAGTGCATCCTCGAAGAATTTTATTTCTGTACTGTAACTGGTGAGAGGCACCACTATCTCCTCAAAATTGTTCCACTCAGATCTGTCCAAGACCTTTCTTACCTATACTGCCATAACTCACATCATCCTGCCACCAGCTACATCCCTGCTTTTTTCCCCATCCTAATGCAGGTTATTCCCATTGACTTTGCTTGTTTGATGACTCTTGATTTCTTTCTCTTCCAGAATCAGTGGATTCATTTTTTTTTATTTTCTCACAAGTTTGGAGTAACACACTCTGTGTCATGCAAAGTTTAACAGATGGGTGCTTTAACTTGGACCTCTAAATTCAGCCTCAGTGACAGAGAAAAAGGCCTCTAAGCATAATGGAAACAAGCCCACTGCAGTTCTCCCACACTCATTTCTTTAAGCAAAAAACATGCATCTGCTCTGAAAATCCCCAAAAGTGATGGAGAGTGTAGTAGGCTTGCAAAGAAACAAGTACCAGAACCAAGTCAGCAGCACCAATTCAAGTTTACAATTTTTATGTGCTTTCAGTGCAGAGATAAACAATTCTCCTTTAGGCCGTACTCACAAACCCAATGAAGGTCAGATTCTGCTTTGATATTCACATCTCAAGTTCTGCTTGTCTTGTAAATGAAATTCATTCGTTTAACAAGCAGATGAGAAGATTGCAGCCTAAAATTTATGGATCTATTTAGCATGTTCTCCTAAGGAAAAATATTTTTGTTTATTACTTCTTATTTATAAATATTGTCATACCAGAAGGACGAGATGTACTGTGCAGGTATTTGCAGAAGAATTATCTTGTTAAACTAGCCCATTGTAAATATGTTACAGAATTAGACCCAGAATGGCTTGTGAAAAAGATAAAGCATAATAAAATAGAGATAAGAGTGTGATGGAAGAAGTGAGTGACTAAATGACTGAAGTATGTTGGGTTTCTAATATAACAGATAGAATTGTATTTTTCCAGTGGTTTCTACCAGTTAGCAGCAGTTTCTTTGGGCATTCCTGCCTCCAACTGTCAGACCCTGTTCTATTTTCTAGCAGGCAAAGGTAGTGAGAGGGGAGAAGATAAATTTTCTGTTCTCTCACAATGACTGTTTTGGTGTCCAGAAAAACTCCAGCCCACCTCTTGCTGCTGGCTGGAAGCACTGTACATGTACACTTGGTGACTTCATTACATTAGTGCCTACCCTGTTATAGAAAGTGTTTTAAATATAAAATCCTAGAAAATATAAAACTTTCTGTAAGCAAAGGGAGAGGTCAGCTTTCTCCTGTTTCTTTGCTTGACAAAAGCAGCCTGCAGTGAAATATCCCAGGATAATGCATTTCCTTCATCCAAGAAAAGTCTAAGAAAAACTCCAAGCATATGAATGTTCTGTAAAGTCACAATCTTTTTTGCTGGTGAACCATGGACACACCATTCTTTTCTCCATTTCTGCTCGGATTGCTACTAACAAGGTCTTTCAATGTATTCAGTCACTAATTACATTGTTCCTATGACTAGACTGCTGGTTTCACAAATACACACGGAATCTACTACTGACAGAGTTTTCTAAGAGATTCCAGAGATGTTTTTTCCCAATGGATTTGTTGACAAAATTGCTGAAAGGCAGGTCTTTTTGACATTGATATTAGTCCTTTGTTAAAATGAAGACACAGTCATTGTTATGTTCCCTATACTGAAACACCCCCACCTATAAATCAGATACATGAAAAACAAATTTTCTTACAAATAACAATTTTAAAACCTCCTTATCAAATCTGAAGGTTCAAAGGAATGAAGAGATGCCTGACAGCCCTGTTTGATGAAGTATTTTCTTGAACTATCAGCTATCAAGGATCATCCCAGTACTCCAAACCCTGTGACTGGCTTGTCACCTTTCAAAATCTTTCAATCCATCTCTCAAAAAAACAAACAAACAAATCCTTCCTTGATCCTTGCAAATAACCAAGTAAATTGGTGGAAGGTTTTTACAGTTTTTTAACCCATTTAGCAACTCCTAGACACCATAAGAAGCCAGTAAGTCCCTTAAATACACAGGAAGGAGACACTCCTTTAATTCAAGCCATTGTAACCCCCTGCATTTCTCAATTTACATTTTATACAGAGAATGAAAAGCTGACCTAAGAAATCACTTTGCCGTCTAATACTCTTACCCCTTTCTACTTCTCTTTGAGTAGAAGTAATTTTTAAGTTCAGCAAAAAAACCTAAAAATATGTTCAAAAGCAAATATTTTTATTTCACTTGTTTGATCAATTTTGACATAATTTGGAAACAATAATTTAGAGATAATAAATGATTAAATAACACGTTCCTTAGTAGTTTTCCTTCTTTCTACTTATTATTATAAAGTATACAAACTACATACTAAGTAAATGTAAGTGAAATTTTGTATGAAATAAGAGGGCAGAATTAACATTTTTTAAATGTCATGGGTAAGGAACTACCCTTCTTTACCAGAAGTCTGTTGAGAAAAGTGCAAGAGGTATTTTACACCAGGAAACTTCCCACATAAAAGAAAGTATCTGCAGATTAGTTATACCAAACCTTAAATATCTGACTAGTTAAATGCAACAATTAACCCCAGCAGCTGCTTTTCACAAATAAAGCTTCTTTTATCAATTTTACAAGCAAGAGGAAACCAGACTTGCTATGACTAATTCAAAACCAAATAAAACACAAACTACATCTAGTAAAAAAGGACATTTTCTATTAAAGATTTTCAAGCATAAAATTAAATAATGGGTTAACAGATATTTTCCCTTTATAAATATTACTGCTCTTCTAAAGGTTGCTTTGGATACTTTAGTGCTTTGCATCAAAATATTCTCCTTTCCTTGCTAATGTGGTCGAATTAAGCATTAGCAATTTTAGTGACCTTTTATGTTCATAAATGCTAGAACCCTGTTGAAGTTCACCTGATTCATCGTGGCTTAATTCCTCACTGGTAATGGTTCCTGTAGGAGCCATGCTCTGGTGGTTACAGCCAGAGAGATCCAGGGAAGAAATGTTAGTGGCAGACAGGTTAATAAGGGGAGTTTATACTGAAGCTTTTGAGGGAATGTTGGTTGTTTGGGTGTTTGTTTTTTTTTCTTTTTTTTTCATAGAACTAAAGGGCAGCACTTAGAAGGCTAATTTGGATAGTGCTGTGAACACCAACCTGTTCATAGAAATTTACTTCTCTAAGGTCTTTCCATCTCACTGTTACTGATTTTTTTCTGCTTCCATTGTGCATACCATATGATTTGTAACATGCAGTCACAGTTGAAGTCAGACCCCGAGAGCTGCAACTGAGTTGAAATAACTGGATTTTGTAGTCACTCAGTAATAATTTTGGAACCTTTTGTGGCTTAGAGAAACTTGTTTTCTCTAAAAGAAAGAGACTTCTTAGAGCTCTTCTTACAGAAGAAGCATTTAACATTTATTGCAGATCTTAACAGAAATTCTATAAGGTTCTTTCCCTCAAATATGAAAGAAACATAAAGGCCGTTTGATTTTTCTTTACCAGTTTATGCAATTTTCAGAGAAGATGGACTTGTGATTAATTTTGCAGTAAAGTAAGAATAACATTGTGAGGGAAATGCATTGATCTATTTAATGAAGGATTGTAAAGTCAGCATCATTGGAGAAACAAGGATTATTGATTCTTTTAAGTAACGCTTGAAGAACTGTATTTTTTGCCTTAGAATTAAAGGGCGTCCCATACAATAAAAGGGACCTAGCAAAAAAGCTTGTAAAAAGATTTGAATACTTAGACACGGCCACCTGCACATAGAGAAATGACTATGTATTACAGCCTAATATAAGACATATCTCACCCTAATAAAGAAAATAAAACACTTGCATAAAAATTAACAATAGTAGTACATTCAGTGCACACATGTTCTTCTGTGACTCATAAGGGAAAGAGACACACATGACACAAACAGACACAAATATACCATTTTTACAGCATATACTGGAAATCAGACAAAAGCATGAAAAGGATGAAAACAACCTTGCAACAAGCCAGCCTGCTCCTTCTAGTAGTAGGAAGGGCTTAAAAGGCCTGAACAACTGATAGGTCCTGTTCATTTTCGACCAGTTAACAATTAATAGACACCACCTGACTTCTGCTATAAAAAGCCAAGGTAAGATCAAAGACAGTGCTCTCGAAAAGCTGTGGAAAATAGTAAAGGATTAAAACCAAACTAACTAACAAAGAAACCCACGCAAAAATCCAACCACCAATAAAATTTATTAAAGTCTTAAGAGATTGAACTTAGAGGACAGAGTTCCTGCAGAAGAACTGCAGTAGTGGAAGAGATTCCTTGTAAGCAGGAGGTGTGTATTTAGGACATATATTTTGAATACTCCCCTAGAGAATTGTATTAGCTGTAGTAACTTCCTCAGGAGTCTCATTCCCTCAGCATAGCATTCTTTAAGTTGTACCTAGGTTGCAATGTGTAAGAAATGCTTTCGTAAAACAGAAACTTTTATCCACTTCGAGGGCAAGTGCTGCTATTTGCAGAAAAAAAAAAAAAAAGCCAGATCCAAGCAATTTTGGAGATGCAGCATAGATTAGGTATTGCAGCACCTCCATCAAATTTTAAAAGGCCAAGTATCTACACCAGCTGGGGTGCAATGCCAACAAATTCCTTCACCAGCTGACATGCCTGACATGCTGTCTGAGCATTGGCACCTTCCTCTCTTATGAGTCACTGTGCCAAGTCACAACCAACTCAGTGCTTTCTAGGATCTTGGAGCTGCTATTACTTTTTTGGCTAGAGCAGCAGGACCTGGATTTACTCCATGAAGTCCCCTGGAAGGAAAGACTCAGACACAAATGTCAGCTGTTCACCACAGATATGTCCAAGTAACCCAGACTGTGTGAGGGAACACTATCCTCTCATAAATCTCATTTTCTGTTTTACTTGAGGGTCTCTTCCTTCCCCTGAGAGTTTTTCCACTACTTCTAGCATCCTCCTCTTCATTCTGAATTCAATGCTCCAGCAGAAGGCAGGTATTTTACAGCTGAAGTGCAAGGTACAGGTTCACTGGGGATGTTACTCATGTAGTCCTCATTGGCCTGGGGCCACCTGGCCCTGCAACAACAATCTGCCCCTTTCTGATCTGTCTTCCCTAGAAGACTCATATCACTATCACCAAAGGGTTTCTGGGTAGCATGTATCAACATGTAAACTACTCTCAGCAAATATCACATTAACTTTTCTTTCTGTTCCAGGAAAAATTAGGCCCCTATGGCCTTTAGGCTCTGTATAGCTGAAATTTTGGCAACATTGTCCAGAACGGGCCCTTCTGTCTATCTCCTGTGCTCATTAACAGTATTTGAGAATATTATCTGATTAATTTCTGTAATATTTAAGATAAAAGAAGAATCTAGACAGAGAATGTCTGATACAATTTATGGTATGGGTCTGTACTTATTTTACTTTTATATCTAAGTTCTTTCCCACTTTCCTCATCCAAATCATGCAATTGTGTGGCAGCAGGTAAGACATTTCCACCACCTACATTTTGTGACAAATTTTAAGTTCAGATCTAGTCTCAGAGGTGACAGGTGGAAAATGGAAGGTGAGAAAACATTTTTAAAAATATTTGTTGGGGGAACAATTAATCATCTTTTACAGGTGCCCAAAGAAGAGAAGCAGCCTCACAGATCATCATTCTTTATTAAATCTCTGCAGTGAACTCAGCTGCAATCTCTAGGAGGAAAACTAACATTGCTTTTACCTACAGGCAAAGCTACTGTGAGCCTTCAATCAGGAACCTGAGTGGTACACAGAAACCAGTAGAGAGAACTGTGTGATGCAAACTCTGATGGCACAGGGGGCTAGCTTTCCACTGTGCACTTCCAGAGGCTCTGGGTGAGACCACGGACTGAGTTCTTCCTCAGATTCTTCCAGCAGCACAGCTTCTACTTAAATCTCCCCTCAAGCCGACCAGTCAGAGCAAGATCAGAAAATCAGACCTAATAGGACATATGTCACACCAGTCTAGTGATTCCAATGCAGTAAAGGAAAGAGGCTGCATGGGCATAAGACAACTGGTTACCAGAATTACCAGTTACTACTGGACCCTGGAAAAATTACTTTAGTAGGGCATGACAACACTGACCCAAATTATTAAGCCATTTCTTACACTGTATTCCAGTCCAATCTTTATTTTGTTGTTTGGGGTTTTTTTATGAAAACCAGTCTTTTCAACTGAGCTTTGTGAGAGTCCGTTGATATTGTAAATGTTTGGTCCCCAACACAGTCTGGAAGAAAAAATCCAAACACTTTTGAATGAATCCATAGAAAGGTGAACCTCTCAATTTCAACACCATCCTGCCAACAAATATGGAGTATCATATTTTGTTACATTAATCCTAGACCCACAAAAACAACACATAAATGTTTCCATATGGTTTTTAAATAAATCTCCCATATCCCATATTCTGTAAATTGTTCCCTCAAGAGGTATAAGCTATGGAAGGTCAGTCATCTATTCCAGCTCTCATGAGACTGATTTTCCACATGCAGTGTGCTCTGACAACTCCACTGCAGTTAGCATATCCCAGAAAATAACACTCATGGAGCTGGTGTGAGCACAAAGAATCAAAGCTACCATCTTTCACCCCAGACTGAAGTTGAATCTGGGTTTTTCTCCCTCAGCATGTTAAAATTACAGGCATCAGATAAGCATGCTCTGGCAATAGCCAGCCAGTTTACAGATGTTCACTCATGCACCCCGACATGGGCTCCTAGGGCTGCAAGCTCTGACAAGATCCCTCTTAACCCATATCTGCACTAGGCTAGTGGCAAACCCCTACTCCAGCTGCAATTTCAGTCTTTCCTTATATATTCTGTGGGACCATTTGTAATGTTTATTTATAAATGATGAATATTTCACCACCGTTTGTTAATGCATTAGCACGGAAGTAACGCGTGTGAAAAAGAAATTTTTAACAAGGCTTTGACTTGTGCAGCATAAAACGTTGTCTCATACCCAGTCTCCCCACAGACATCAGTCTCTGTTTTAAATAGTCTAACTGCAACTCCCTGTGTATAATATATAAAAGGCACAGTCCTTACAAATGCAGTGAGTACTCAGCCCACAGGACGGCTGGAGTAGCTGAGTAAAGCGGCAGTTCTTTACAGTCACACTCTCTGTTATAACTCATTATAGCAATAGTCACTTTAAACTTATATTCCTATAATTCAGGCAGAACTTTTCCAGAAGTACTAAAATTCGCTTTGTGAATCTAATGTATATGAGATAAGATTCAGAAACTTTCCTTGCAATCTCATTATTTTTCTCAAAAAAATATGAGCACCTGTATAGGTCTGCCCATAGATTCATGTTTTCCTGACTTTCAGCTTTTTCTTTTTTTTTTATTACGGAAACACAAGAAATACTTCAGGAAGGGGAAACTAATTTGGCCTGATTTCAAACTGGAAGGTTTTTTTCCTCCCAGAAGAACAAGTTTTAAAATAAGTGCTGGGGAAATGGTTCGTTGCAAACCTGACCATGAATACGAACTGTGGCTTTGTATTTCCTGATCAGGATGGAAACAGAAACATGGACCATTCAGACCTATACCCTAAAATTAACTCAGAGAGCACCATTCAAAAACACTTCCTTGAATCAGCAGGGGAGGAGTGCAGTGAAAGGCTTGATGAGAGTTTGGTGAATAAAGAGGAAATAAGGGAGGAATGAGGGAAATGACAGTGGACCCTGCACTTCATACAAACTCTTTTAATTCTCCTTTGTATGCATACATCATGGTTACTAGCACAACCAATTTGCAAGGAAGGATTTAGCTACCCCAAATGTGGACATGCCTTTTGCACAACACTTTAGCCTCCTAGGCTCATCCACTGGAGTAATACTCACGCTTCTAAGTGGAATTTATTTGGATAACAATATTACCTTAGTCAGCTTTATGAAAGACACCTATCTCCACAGGACACTATTTGTGATATCATTACACTTAACACAGGAGAGTGCCTAGAATTGCAAATTATTTATCAATATTTTTGTTATTTAACATGTCTTGGATTAGGCCTGCTGTGAATAAATTATAAGGTCCAAGGACAAGTTGTTTATATCAGTGACTAGACCAGATTATTACACTAAGAAATGGTCAGCACATCCTGTTATTGCTACTACCAGGAAAAACATTGCATGAAAAGAACTAGACAGACCAGTTGCTTGAGTTCTCAAAAGGTTTTATTTTTAGCCTAATGACAAAAATGTCTGTGTTTGCACAGGAAACAAGAATGATTGATACAAGGGAGTGGAAATAAAATTCTTCATCTAATTTTCAGTGCTACATTAAAGACTAGACTCCTGTTGTGTCAGAGAATCATTCAGTGACCCTTAGAATGACAATTTTTCAACCAGTCCCCCTCAATCCCCCACTTTTCTGCTCTTGAAAGCTCCTACATACACATCAATTCCTTGTGCAAGTTAGAGCATTTTCAGAACTACTTTTATTTATGTCAATGAATAATGATGCTACAGAGAACAGCTGGCATGGCCAGAATAGCTTGTCCTTCCCCCAAGGCATTTCAAGTCGGCCCTATGGGAATGGAGGCAGAAAGCAGTTAGATATCATGCTGTTCCCCTGTGGAGTCTTTTGCTGTTGCTGTAAATTGCTTTAAGCTCTTGTTGTTACAGTTGTGCAAAAGGCACTTATTTGGGGTTAAGGACATGGATCAAAATGTAATCAACCTGGACCAAGTCACCAGTACCAACTTTCCAAGGACCTCAGTAAGGCTTCCACACATATTCGGGTCATCTTCCAGCTATTAATGACAGCTCTAACTTCTAGATTATTTTTGCCCAAGTTAAACTAACATTTGAAAACATGTTGTATTAGAAATATGGGTAAAGTCCTGCCTACATTTACATCAACAGTAGTTTTGCTATTAATAAAGTACCAGCAAAGCTAGTGTTTCATTGAGTGCAATAGGAATAAAATATCTCATTTCTTTTTTCGAAAATAGCATTCTGCTTCAGTTCTGAATTTTCAGAGAATGTTCATTGTTGTTAATTAAGCTACTTATTAGTGTTTCGGAAATGCCCTAAGGTTTCAGTCAAGAGCAGTGCCCAGTTCTGCTGTAAGTGAACTGAAATGAAGTGAAAAGGGCTGCTTCAAAAGAAATACTAGGATTTGCTCTTATATACCTGTTGTGGTTTAACCCAGGAGGCAGCTAAACACTTCAGAGCTGTTCACTCACTAAGCCCAGTGGGATGGAAAAGAGAATCAGAAAAAAAGTAAAACTCATGGGTTGAGATAAGGACAGCTTAATGGGACAGAAGAGAAAGGGAAATAATAAGAAGTAGAACAAGTGATGCAAAATCCAATTGCTCACCATGCCCTGGCCAATGCCCAGCCAGTATCCAAGCACTGGGCCACCACCTCTCAGCCAGTCCCACCTAGTTTTGTTGTTCACCATGACGCCATAAGGTATGGGATATCCCTGCGATCCATTGGGGCCAGCTGTCCCTGTTGTGTCCCTTTCCAGCTCCTTGTGCACCTCCAGCCTGTATACTGGTGATGGAGTGAGAGGCAGAAAAGGCCTTGATTCTATGCAAGCACTACTCAGCAACAGCTGAAACATCCCGGTGTTATCAATTTTATACTCATCCTAAATCAGAAACACAGGGCTCCACCAGCTATTAAGAGGAAAATCATCTGTCTCCCATCCAAAATCATGACAACTGTCAATTTCCATAAGATTATAAAACAGAGAGCCGGGAGCTAATAATTTTGGGTGTCTTTCCAGTGAAGGAACTGGAACATCAAGGTTTGTATAAACAGAACTAGTGGTTGGGGACTTCTAAACTCCTTAAGCTGATGGTTACTTGATTTAAAGCTGACCTGGAGATTTCAATTAAGCTAGTATTTGGGGAATTGTTGTTGCTATCTTGACCTTTTTTTAAAAAAACAAAATAGTACAACTTCCTAATTCCTTACAGCTATGATTCTGTTTCTTGTGCATCTTCGTTCTCTTTAGAAGGGGAATGCAATATGTCCTCATCAAAAAACTCCATTTGCTTTACAAACACCACTTTATTGTGGAAGTGCTGATGCTGAGGGAGGAAATATTTCTATCGACCTGAAATATTGGAACTTTGGGTGCGCAAAAGAGACAGACACAGATCCGTGCTGTAGAAGCTGGGGAAAGGCATCTCGGAATCCTTCTCCTTAGGTGGTAAAGGAGTTTTACAGCGACAGCACACAGCCTTCTCCATTCAATGGATGAAATAGCTTACACAGAAATTCACATAAACATTTACAGAAAAGAGGGGAACAGTCTTAGCATGGCAACCCCATCCTGCTTTCTTGCCCTGCAGTTCTGGGGCTTCACAGAAGGTAGGTATAAATGACACATACAAATGTCTTCCAATATGCAGAGACAGACTTTCAAAAGAAGATATGCTAACTTTTCCAAAACTTCCAGAAGACCTTGGAGAGGAAGGAGACACAAATATAAACAATTTGTTCTTAAATATGGTGTTTGGGCTGGCTGAAGTCCTCAAGCAACCTCATTCTAACCAATGATGAGAAGGAGAGATTTTAAGCCTTTCTTCAAAGTTCAGGAAGTGATGTAGAACAGGCTTTTTCTTTTTGTGTGGTGACTTTAAATGACTGGAGAGAAATTGCCCAACACTCCCATCTTGATCCCACTTCATCTCAGAGGGATGGGATCATCAAACAACAAGAATCTTGTGTGCGCCTTTGAGGAAGCAAATTGAACAAATGAAGCTAGGAGAGCACAGGAGCTCTGTGCACTATTTTCTTTAACAACTGAATGACTCTTTGTGGTTAGCTTATAAATCTTAAACCCCTCACATCATATAAAAAGATTGAAAAATACAAGGACACTATGAAAAGCTAGATATCTAAGTACTTCATACACTCTATTTATCATTAGAGTTTATTAACTAAAGCCATTTGAAAGGCATCTTGTAGAGGTAAAGACAAGACTGACCTGAAAATTACGCAGGTATGTTATTTCAGCAGAGAACCTGAAACTAGGTAAACAAAGAAGGAATTCTGGAATACACGCAAACAGTGTAAGTAATTTAAAAGCAATATATTGTGCTTATAAGGTCTGTCTAGTTTTAAAAAAGAAAAAAGGGAGAAGATAAGAGAACACAAGGAAGAGGAAATAAAATCAGATTATTTGCTTCTTAATAGCAATACTTCTCTGTTTGTCCTAAGAAGAGTATCCAAGCTTAACTCCCAAGTCACGTGACTGCATGCAATCAAGGATGCTTCAAGACAACTGAGTCATCATTTCAGGGGCTGGGGAAAAAAGCAAGCTGGCTGTGTTACTGTGAAAAAAAAAGCTGTTACTATGAAAAAAGCTGTTACTGTCCCCTGGGATCTGTGATACTACTGTCCCCAGAAGTAGTAGAAGAAGAAGGATACATGGAACCTCCTGGGTTTTTTCTCTGCTGCTAAACAACTTCAGAGATACATTTTCTCTGATCTGTGTGGTGTCTGCCTTACAGCTAGTCCTCGGTCATCTGAAGATTTTGAAATTTTCACTGTGTTAAAATAGTACATTTTGTCATTTAAGTAAGAAATGCATCAAGTGTCTCTGATTTAAACCCAGAACAAATACGGGTCAAAGATAGAAGTAAATCCCAAAAAATCAAAAGTCCAAATTTCAGAGACAGAATATAATCCTATCTTGAATGAGAGCTATGTGTTGTATTTCTATAGCTAATGTGGAGGTCTTGTTTTACCAGTGCTTTAACACAGTGCCTATGTACATTCTCATGCCAACATCATCTCCTGGAATGCAACTGGTTTATATTTGCTTTTGTCCTAGGCCCAGGGAACAGTGTGGAAATGTCATCGTTTCAGCTGCAGCAACAATGTATGGAGAGGAAACACTATAAAGAGGAACAAAGAGGTGGGTGATGAAAGATGAGGTGCTCGGGCAGAGCTGCAAAGAGCCCTGAAAATGCATCTGCAGAGTAGGTGTAAGAAGCCACATGATAAGATAAAGCGAACAGTGTGGGGTAAAGAAGTAACAGTTATTAAAGAAGCAGAGATAAAAAGAGGGTAATTTAGAAAATTAATTAAATATCCTAGGGGTTAGACTGGAGGAGGGGGAAAAAAAGAAACCTCTAGAGTTAAA
>VWZV01014171.1:210349-289329 GCA_013397155.1 Irena cyanogastra | reverse complement strand
AAAAAAAAAGGAAAGGAAAAAAAAGGAAACTAAGAGGAGGTGGAGGTAAATAGCAGCTGTGGAAAGGGTTGGGAGTACTGATGATTATTAGGTAGGCTTTTTTAATTTTGTGCCAGGCTCTGTAAATCTTCCCTTTTACCCTGAACCTAGAGGTGTGGAAACTTGAGTATAAATTCAGAAGTTTGGATACTTTTCCAGATCTTACCTAAACCACATAAACCTCCTTGTATGTAGTATAACTTAGCCAGAAATAACTTAAGAACTGATTATTTTCTGATGCTACTCAGCACAGCTGGATGGATTATTCATTCTCAGTAATACTGATGGCAAATACAACCTTTTTCTCTTTGAGAATCCTTTGTGAATAGGCTTTAAGTCTGATCTCCAAAATGTGAAATGCCTCTTGATCCCGTTGATTCCTCTGAGCCTTTTTTTTTATGTACCTCCTGTCTGAAATTAGCATTTGGTGAGTAGACGCTAACCTTTGTCAGCATCATTAAAGGTGGTCTACATTTGACTACAATCAGAAGACGAGGAAATCTGTAAGTGAACAGTCTCAGTCCTCCGGATTTTCTTTCGTAGGCTGTGCTGTAAATGTTACTTGTGTGTAGCTGATACCCACCCGAGTCTGCAGAAAGCCTGAGGCTGTAGAGGTGTGATGGCACTCTGCTTCAAGAGGAGTTAACTTATTTGGACTTAAGCATCAACATTAAGTTTCTTTCTACACTGTTCAAAGCATGTTTAGGAAGGAGGGGAAGCATCTGAACACACAGATCCATACAGATTTCTCCGAGCCTCTGTTCTCTTCGGTATGCTTTTAATAACACCATGGGAGGGGTGAAGAGTGCAATTGTTCCTATTTTCCTAAAGAGAGGGTTCAACTTTCAAAGGTTTGGGAAATGCCAACATGGGGGTTCTGATACTGCGCAGTTTAAGTATTCACTGCCTCCTAGTTGGAGCATGTTATTGGTTAGCAAAGTCACGGGATATTCTTCCAGCTCACTAATTGGGTTAGTGTATCCTTTTAAACAGAGGAATAATGAACGCTCTTGTTTGTAAAGGAGTAGCCTCGTTCGCATGCAAATACGGGTATTCACACAGATCAGCCATTCCTCAAACCTCCTCAGGAACAAAAAACTTTCTGTCTGAAACCGCAGGAGCAGCAGATAACAAGGGGCCTTGATATGGAGAGATCAAACAGCCATTTCAAATTCCTGTGAATGTTCATGAATACTGTTGTTCAATATTCATCCAGTTTTGGCTTTTTCTGCATTATGAAAAGAAAACAAAAAGTTAAAATAGTATGTAAAAGAATGAAGAATATGAAATGGTAGTGCTTTCAGAACTGATTCACATATTTTGATGTAGCTGCATTCAGGTTTTGCCTTGTTTTTGAAAGACAAATTATTATTTAAAAAACAATGTAAAAATAGTTTTTGGGATTGGTTTGTTCAAAATGGACATAGCTCAAGCTCAAAGAACAGATCCAATAAACATGAGGTAATCCATAATTTCAGATGCCTGAAATATCAAGATATTCAGTATCTAAGCAGATGAGAAATAAGACTTTCCATCTGAGGTTTTACCAGAAATTCTTTGCCAGTTCTCCAAGACTCCTCAAAGGATGAGTTATGTCCTCATCTGGCTATAAAAATAGCTGTTTAGCCATAAAGTATTATACAAAAGTAAATGAAAAGAAAAGAGCCTTGCAAAGAGTGACAGCTCCAAGGGTAACTTGGCACCCTTTCCTCACTCTGTTTTTATAGCTGTAGGAATGCCTTATTACTTTTTCTCAAGCTGTCATCAGAGCAACAGAACCCGCTGTTATTTGGGTTTCTCTTCTCTTCAGATGGAAAGAAAGGGATGTAATAAAGGCAGGTCATGAGCAATAGGTTGTAATCTATCCACAAAATGGCCCCACCTTGCTATTTGTTCCCTTGCATTGTGTTGGAACAGACTCCCAGTAAATTTGTCTGCTTCACATTGATCATCACTGATAGTAGCATCCCTAATAGTGGCTCCATCTTGACAGAAAAATGGTAAGTGCCATTGTGCTCCAATGTTTTTGTCTCTTTCTACAGCCACTGCAAAACAAAGCTGTTAATTTATCTGATGAAAGACATGATGGCGAATGTTATGTAAAACCCAGATGTTTCCCCGATGATTTCTTAAATAGGAGCACATAATTGTGATGATTGGAAGGTCATTAATCCAAACTACTTGGAAGCAAAAAAGAAGACCTCAGCTTACACTTTCACTGTAACAAGCTTCTATGCCTAAGATGTCTGACGTTCTGCTCACTGTTTTACAAACCTAACCAGTCAAATAATTCCCCCAGTTCTTCTCCATCTGTTTTCTCACAACAGTGTTAACGTTCACTTAAATAAGCATAGCAGCATTAACCTTTTGAACTCTTTGTCTCTCAACTCTGCTCAGATCAGATTTGTGGTCTAGAAAGTTGACTCTTCCCTCAAGTTTGACAGATTTTCTTATTATCCCCTGCTGACCTGTAGAGAATTGCACTGGCTCAATTCCTGAGGCACCTACAAGTTTCAGATGGACTCAGCCTCTCTGCCTGATTGCCTGTCATAAGAAGCGCCAGTGGTATGCTTCTTATTTTAGTTTATTCCTTTCCTTTCAACAAACATAATGAATTCTTTTGCACCCTTGTACTCTTCTTTTTAGCAGGCCTTGCATATCACATTTTCATCCCCAATGCAAAGACTGCTTCAGAAAATCTATTTTCAAGAAAAAATTTTGACAATACACATAACAGCAAGTGCTTTATACAGATCTGATTTTACTAATTCTGCCTACAGTAAATTGTATATAAATCACATAAGCCATTACCTCTTTGATTCAATCTTCTACTTATTTGCATAAGTACTACTAGTACTGATAACTAAAGCTGATAGGTTAGGCTTGAATAGAGTAAAATGTCGATGAAGATGGCTGCTCTTCATGCATGAAAACTGTGGAAGGAATTATGACCCTTATCTAGAGTACAGCTGAAGCTTTGGATAGTGCCATTCAACACAGAGGCTGATAGGTAAAATGCTAAAAGCATAGGCACATTAAAAAACTAGTTTGGATTTACAAAATTAAACATAATGGTGAATCTCCAGCAATAGTCCAGGTATGTATTTTTAACCCCTAATGCAAATATGACTTAGGTCAGCCACTTTTCACTGCTATAGCTTGATTTCTTCTCTTTCACTGGCAGCTGTGCTAATATGGATTACATCACACTACCCATGTGAGTTACCACAAATCAGCTGGCCTCTAGTAAATTGGGGTGAACTTTAGACCGAGAAAGGGTTTTTTAGATAGGATTGGTGGTGCTGTTTGAATTATGCTCAGACTGAGCCAGAAGTGTAAGCCTCAGAAAGCTATAGGCAAACAGTGTAGGTATGACCTTGGGAGAATGTTTGAGGGAGGAATAAGATTGGAAAGAATGCTTAGAATATGAGCAAAGAAGCTGCTGTCTGCTCATTTCAACCCTGTTTGGAAAACACACCTTTGGTATACTTTCACAAATTAACAGAAACAAGAATTTGTCATCTGAGGACAACTGTCAAAATAAGGGCTAACACTAAAAAGATAGATCCCAATAATTCAGTAAAATGCATAAACAGTGTGGAAGAAGGGGAAAAAATAGGTAGTAATGTCAATTTTTAATGCAATTATTCGAGATTAACAATCTATTTTCTCTGCTGTAGGGTTTATGCTCTAGTTCCTCTGTAGCTCCCACAGCAAGCTTCTCTCTGCTCCTTGGTTTGTTCTGATGAGAAAAAACTGTGAGAATGACTGTACAGAGATAAGAAAGGCCAAAATTATGGACAAGTAATGCTCTTGCTTAGGTAGCATTGAATAGGATTAGTACCAGACAGGAATCCCAGGCTGAGCATATCATGAGTGTTATCACTGGAGAGAGTGACATCTCTCTGGTGCTTTGGGGAATGGCAAACACTGGTCCAGACAGTAGCAACTCTTTGGTTGACACATTCATCAGGGTGATGAGCACATAAGTGCTTAGCCTAACGCTTAGAGATTCAACACCTAGCTATCTTTTTTTTGCGTGCTTTCCTGTGAGCAACTTCTTTAACTGCAACAAACTGCTTTGTTCATGGCATAAGTTATCCTTGTAGAAAAATCTTTGCATTTCTCTAAGATGCCTGAAGAAGCCAACGAGAGAGAAACTATAATAATGACAAAGAACAGAGAAAGAGCAGTGCAATGACTTCACTGTTAGCCCAGTGGCCGCAGTGTTTCACGGAATAGGGCTGTCTCACTTCAGGAGCGCCTGCTCCAACTTCAGTACTTCCCAACACTGGTAGCTCAAGTGGCCTAAGGGAACCTGCTGTAGACCACACTAATTCAATAATACTTGCACATGATAAAAACAGGCCAGGAGATCTTCTTCTCCCTTCTAAAAAGCCTTTATTAGGATCAGCTATGGGAGGGGAACTCGAGGGGCTGCGCACACCACTGCTGCTCCCACTGGGCACCACAGAGGAGGAGATGCAAGTTGAATCTGCTACCCACGCTGCAGAGTTGGGATTCCTTCCTCACGAGAGTTCCCTGGAAATCAATTTGGCTCATGAAGTCCAGGGATGTCTTCCTTTCTCAGTGCTTTAAGTTATGGTGAGGTGAGGAGATGAGAAGAGCCTTTTTTAACAGGTAGCTTGACACTTTGCCATCTTGGTGGTGTCCTTCGTGGGGCTGGATTCAGTGCTGGCTCATTGCTTTAGGGGCTTTTTGGTGTGAACTGAACTTCCTCTGTACGCTGGGCATCATGGGGAGTTCTCTGATTACCATAGTGGGTGGAGTCCTCAGTGTGATGAGCAGGAGGAGAGCAGCAGTGGTGTTTTCCTGGTGGGAGGTTAGGGGGAGCTAGGGATACCAGGGATTGGGGGAACATGAAACTGGGAACCAGGAAGTACAGATTCAAGAACTCCTCAGAAAAAGAAAGTACAGACATAATACAGTAAGTAACACCATTTTAACAATATAACACACTTAAACATACAGTTTTGGACCAGTCTTTAGGTTTATTCATCTCACACAGACTAGCAGCACAAATGCCACAGTTTAGCCCCTCAAATGCAGATGACAATCCTCCCCTGTTATGCAGAGCTGCTATGATGTGAGTCAGAAAGTGATTCCTCAAGAAACAGCAAGACAGCTTGCAGGCTGCCATACAACTCTCTGTTGGAGCAACTGACAGGGAAAATCAGACACCAGATAGCTGAGGCACTGATCCAAAGCCCCTTTAAACACCTCGGTGACTCTCCTGGAAATAAGACGTAGAAGCTTTTCGAAAGATTACCCTTAATCTGTCTCAGCATGCAAAACAACTTAATACATTTATCTTTTTTTTTCAGCTAGTGAATTCAAATCCCTCTGCAACACTTTTACTAGAGAGTCAAACTTCTCCTACATAGCAAAAGTCTGTCCTAATTATGCAAAAGGTGGGTCCTTTTGTTACTGACTTGTCCTGCAATTGCCAATCCTTCTGTCAGTGGGAGTTCTGCTGCTGAATCCAATAGCAGTAGCTCCAAGGGTCTTTGTGTCTCTTTGAAACCTTTGAAACCTTGGTTTATACTACCATGTTTGATCTAGTCACCTCTGAAGCACCGGCTGAGTCACCCTCAAGCACCAGTTCAGGTCAACAGACACAAGCTTGCTTCTTAACCTGGACCCAATGCACCATGGATTTATTTTAACCATTTAACATCTTTTCTTCTCATGTTGTGTTGAATGCTGTTCTTCTCAGCAAAGTAAACGAACTGTCTTTTGTCCTTTTTGTGATGATTTTCCATTTCTGCTTTTAACAGCAAATCAGCCCTGTCAGGCTTGTAAAAATACTTGAGACACAGTGCAATGGAAATCTGTTTTGTCTTTCATTTTGTATGCTGTTTTCCAGAAAGTATCAATATTTGCTTTTCAGCCATACTGTTTGGGTATTAAGGTATTTCCTTCACCATCCTCCAAAGCTGATTACTCTAATACAGCTCTGGAAAAGTCTAGTATTTTACTTCTTTCAAGTCAGAAATACACAGTTTTATTTTTAAAAATTCTGTTAGATCATTTGGCATTAGATATATTCAAACCAAAGTCACCTTAATACTAAAAATCAAATTGTCAGATATTAAGTGCTCTGGCTAGTAACTATTAAAAAGCAGTAGTTGCTCTGGAGTAAGTGCACATTTCTAAGTGGCCAGATATGATTTTGAAGTGCTTATTATCCATCTAAGCATGGAATTTTTAAATACCTTGTTCTATTATATCCATTCTATTACATCCATTCTTTCAGCAATTTCCTTTTTAAAATTAGATTTGTGCTAGGTTTCTCTCCCTTAAAGCAGTGAACCAGAGAACTGCAGTAACCTCTATTGCCTCTCACACCATATTTAACCTTATACATGTATTAGATATGGATTAGCATCTTGGTGTGGAGAAGCTTGTGTTTTGTAGTATTTGGCCGTTTCATTTTAGAAAAGCTAAATCAATATACCCTTCATTCTTTAGGAAAAAGAGGAAGATGTTTACAGTCTTCTCCCTCACAGGCATTATTCTCAAGCTTTTCCAGTGTGACTGGGCTAATGGCACCATTGTGATCAGTGTTTTTACAGCATAATGAAACCTCGGTGAATAAAATGGGGGTTTTTTTCTGTTGCATAAATCATTATTTGCAACATGCTAAAATGTGGTGGTATGAAACCTTTTCCGGTCTGACAGACTTCTGCGGATTTAAAAAATTTGTTTTGAGTTCAAGAACACATTCTCCAGGAGAGAGGGTGCTCTGTTCCGGAAAATCTGTATAAGCCAGGAGGCACACCACTTAGCCCCTTACCAAAAACAGAAAGGTATTGGGGAGGACACACAAAGGTGATGTGATTTCTCCAGGCATTTTCCTGGGCTCCCTGGTGGCTCCCACACAATGATGCTGGCTAAACTGAGCAGATGTGCTGTGCTCCAGCTCAGGAGGACACAGCATCCTGCCATGGAGTCACGGTAATTAAACCAAGCCCTTATTCTCAGGCCCACTGTACGTGCAGTGAACTCTGGAAATGCCAGTGAGGATATCCTGACACCTGTTAGAGGAGGAATTTCTTGGTGGGCCAGCTGAGATAAGGCAAAGTGGGGGCTGAGTGGCACTGGAGGAAGGGCCAACTCCCTCTCACAAGGACTGGGGCCAGGAGGACACCACTGCTCCTCTGCTGCAGCCTCAGCTTCTCCTCTGCTTGGCTCAGCTTCTCATTCCTTGGCAGTCACTGCTGCCCCATATGTAAGTTTTCTGTGCTACAGTGCAAGCAGGAAGGGAGGAGGGCACTGGGGAGAGAGGAGTGTTGTGGCAGGACCACCCAGGAGCTTTTCCAGGTGAGGAATGAGGGGGAGAAGAATCTGTTTGCCCCGGGACCCAAAACAGCTCTTGGTGTGGGTTCTAATACCACTGCTGGAACAACTAAACCTGCAAAATATTCATAAACACAAGGGGTTATTATTCTTTTGGTTTTTCTTTTACTTACATTCTTTTTCTTTCCTTCATTTTTTCCTTTTTCTTTTCTTTCCTTCTTTTTTTTCCTTTCTTCCTTTTTGTCTCTTTATTTTTTCCTTCTATCTTTCTCTTTTTTCTTTTGTTTCCATATTCTTACCTTCTCCTTGTCTTTCTTGCTGTTTCTTGGTTTTTCTATGTTTCTCTCTCTCTTACACACCAGAGATACACTCAAACACAGGCCACTTCTCCAGAAAACACTAGTTTATACTTTGATGGCAGAAAGCACCAAGGAATCTCAATAGCATCAAAAACTGGGCTATTGCTCCAGCAGTTTAATTCAGAGATGTCCCCTATAGATAAACCACTATTTTTAAAGCATAAAGAGTTCATTGCAAAACAATCCAGAGTGTGCATTTATCAGATCAGTTTTGGGGCAAGAATAGTCTTAAATCTGTCCCTCTAAACATAGGCCATGATAAATAAAAGTTGCTGATGACAATTGCAGTAAAACAACTTTGCTTAGGAGAGACATGCATGGAAAGGCAGCTTCTTTTGAGTAACTTGATGTAAATTCAAATCTTTTATTATCTCAGAGAAAGCCTCATAAAGTAAAATACATAGTACTCAATGACTAGCAGATCCTGGAGGCAACATTACTCTTCTTTTCTGATAAGTTTAAAAGATTTTATTTTCATGATTTTCAGTCATTGTGATACAGTCTAGTCACTAACTTTGGATATCATTACAAAATATTTACAACAGCATAAATTATTGAAGAAACAGATAAAAAAAGATAAGTCGAAAAAAGAGCATAATTTTAATAAAAAACTTCTGAGATTTTACTGTCTATTTAGTAAAAATTCCTTATTTAAATTTTTTTTCTACTAGCAGAATATTTGGCCAAAATATTTCATAAATTTGAAAAAAAAATAAATAACAGGTCTTTTATTGGGGGGAGTTATTAAAAAAAACACACGAAAATTACATACTTTGATATATTTTTAATGAAATTACGAAAAAATCAGAAGTGTGGGCCCAAGGTTAATTCTTTACTATAGTAATGTAGCTTCCCCAGAGGTGTAACTTGCTCTTGAAGTTAAAGAAAGGGGTTTTTGACTGAAGAACAAAACACCAGAAAAAGGAATTTTTAATAATGTTCACATTCAACATTAAGAATGAATCAGTCTAGAATTGCAAATAACATACTGATCTGCATCAGTTCTGAAGCAGCAGAGGTATTTGAATCTTCTCCAGTTTAAAGGGCTGGAGCAAATGCTACTTTGAGGTCCTTTCCATAACGCTGTGATCAGAAACATCCATAAAACCACTGCTCCATGTGACAGCATATTGTCTTCTTTCTTGGAAGACAAATAATGCAATCCTAGTGCCAAGTAATACAATATCTTGGTATCTTCTCATGCTGTCTCTTTTTTCATTTATTGAGCTGGAAGAGACTTTGTTAGTACATCCTACAGTGGCAGGGCAAGACCTACACAATGCGTGTATGTCGTCCTAAACCCCATACAGAAGAGTCCACAGTCTCTCTAGGAAGCCTATTCCAGTTTCTTTTGGTTCTTGTAGACATTCTATTTCCTCAGAAATTGGGACGGAATATGTTTCACATCTTTCCGTTGATGGGCGATTTTCAACAATTAATCACCACCATTTTGTAGCATCTTTTACACATTAGAAAACAGTGTAATCACATCCCTCTTTAGTATTTCTTGTTTAGGGCTAACCAAACTCCATTCCCATCATCAGAGGACAGCTATCTAACCTCCTTTTCTTCTTGATACTGTTTTATGGATTCTTGACAGTTTTTCTTGAAATGTGACAGCTGCATAGGCAGATGAAACTTGGGCTGATGAAACTTAAATACTAATGGGAAGTAAATAATTACCTGTCCTTTCATGGGCACAATACTCCAATCAGTATATTCCTGAACAGGATTCCTTCTTTCTTTTGCTGTAGTTGCACAAAAGATGCTGGAAGATTTTGTATTTGATGAGTGCTTGCTGTAGGATTTCGCAGCGTCCCACCGTCACCATTCTTCAAAGGACAGTGCAGCTCAGACAGAGGGTCTATTTACGGGGCCAAGAGTCCTGCTAGGTAGAAGCTTGTGTGAATGTGGGTCCCATCCTAATGTGGATTTGCCAGTGTCAGGCATGTATACCAGAATCCATGGAATTTTTCCTGACTGCATCATATTGATATAAATGTTATTAAGTCTTATTAAGGTACAATATATATGATCCAAGATAGCCTTCTGCCTTCTTTTTTGTATATTAATCACCAGCTATTTAATCCCTTTTTCATATTTTTATTTCATTTTTTTTCTCTTCCTAGGGATACAAAATTTATATTTATTTATATTTGCTTTAGTTTGCAAATTGCTTTCAGTTTATCAAGACCATCTTGAATGCTACTACTGTCCTCCAAAGAGTGTGCACATTTTTCAGTTTATGACACTACTAAATTTCCTCTTAAATCCAAGTTCTTAATTAAACCATGAAGCTGAGCCAAGTCCACGATAGACAAGTCAGTATTGTTTACTTGGACAACAAGAATTATTTGCAGATAACAAAGCAGACAAAAGTGTTTAGTATGACAGTTTGGGGCACCAAAGAAAAGGTAATGTTCATTGACCATAGATGTTTGGAAGAACTAAGTTTATGCCAATTAAAGAGTCAACAGCCAAGCAAGGAAAAGCATGAGGAAAGATGAAAGAGAAAGAGAACTTCAAACCTTGGTAAGAAACTAGAAGACCTAAATAGGAGGAAAATCTAGTGATATAAAATAATAGCAAGAAATAACAGCAAGAAAGCAGCAAAGGGAATTAGAGAAAGACATCCTTAACTGCTGTGCCTCACATGTTTCAAGTTGTTTCTATGGTCACAGAATAAGAAGGTCAAATCAGATCAAATAAAGCAGGGCAGAACTGAACAGCACAATTAGGCCATAGTCAAAAAGTAATTATTTTTCCATCCAGTAGAGATTGCATGTTATTTCTTGGAACTTTATATTATTATCTAAATAATAGACACTAGCCAGAGAAGCAACTGGGAATGAATTGGGCAAAACCAGCTAAAAAGGCACTTGGCTAAATATTATAACATTATAATTTATATTAAAGCTTAGATGAACTTGAAAGTCGGACATTGGTGAGTCTTACCATATTTGTGTTAACTGACCAAAAACTGGAAAAATGAATGTAACACAGACTAAAACAGAATAGTACTGGAAAAAAAAATTAAGCTACCAAGACAAGTAAAATAGCATTCCCTTTGCTTTATACTCTCAGCATTCTAATCTTGTGACATAATAATTATGATTATGGTATATATCCTATAATATTGATGATGTTGGTACATTGGATAACACTAACTCTTTATGGAGTCTCATTTTTACTTCATGACCCTTCTTCCCAGTCATACATTTTTCTGCAGTTTCTGCATGGGGCATGATATGTGATTCACAATGATGCAAGATCATATGATCTTCACATAGATTTGTCAGTCATATATCTCTCTAGTGTGGTTCTCAAAATAAGCCAAGTATTTTGCAGTGCTGAAACAAATCCTTGGTAAACTAAATGATGCAGCACTCTGGAAGTCTGTGGACCTTCTTAAACTATTCTGCATGGAGATAAAACTCATTGCTTGAAAAGGTGTACAGATTTTGGCTGAGGTAGAATTAATTTTCTTTGGAGTAACTGGCATGGGGCTGTGTTTTAGAGTTGTACTGAAACCAATGTTGATTATATGTAGATGCCTTTTGCTATTGCTGAGCAGCACTTGCTCAGTGCCAAGGCCTTTTCTGCCTTTCACCCTCCTCACCCGTGAGCAGGCTGAGAATGCATAAGGAGCTGAGAGGGGATGGAGCTGGGACAGCCAACCCCAAGTGAACAGAGGGATATTTCATACCCTGTCATGCTCAGCATGTAAAGCTGGGGAAGAAGGAAGAAGCGGGGGCAGGGGAGATTGACAGTGTTTGTCAAATCACTGCTACATGTGAGGAGCCCAGCTTTCCTGGAGATGGCTGAACACCTGCTTGCCCATGGGAAGCAGTGAATTAATTCCTTGTTTTGCTTTGTGTGCATGCACGACTTTCCCTCTAAACTGTCTTTCTCCCAATCCGTAAGTCTTCTCTCTTTTACTCTCTCAATTCTCTCCCCTATCCCACCAGGGGCAGTGAGTGAGCAGCTGAGTGGGGCTGAGCTGCCAGCTGGAGTTACAGCATGACAAAAGGTACACCTGCCATTATGGATTCTTTTGGATATGTTATCCTTAGTATCATATCTTCATTCATCATGGCAAAAATCAGTACACAGCACCTGAAATCAGTAGCACCACTCCACTACTGATGGAAATGCAGCCCAAAGTGGTGTGAGTCAGCCTCCCCAATGAACAATTGTCTCTCTTCAGAAGCCCTAATTACTTTGTGTTATTATGCACATTAGTGGCTACCAAATTCAAAGAAAGTTTAGCAAATCATTCCCACATCAGAGAGGAACCATGTTGTGGTTCAACTACATGAGTTACTGTCACCCCAAACTGGCCTTGTATCTTCACTGCACTATCACTCAAAAAAATCACTTCTAAAATGAAAGCAATTCCTTCAGCTCCATCTGCCAGCCTGGAATCAAGAGGGTTAAAGAAGCTATAATCTATTTCTACCAAGTGAATAGAAAATTAGGATCTTTCACTTTCTTTTTCCCTCATGCATCCCTAAGAAAAAAATTATTTCACTGGAAATTATGATTTCATCAGCTGCACTGAAAATCAAGAAATAGACCACTTTAAATATTCACACCACCTTGATTAAAGCAGGTCTCTCCAAGCCTTATTATTCCAAAGTGATTGTCAGAATTTCCATTGTAAATCTCTTCCCTCCTTTTCACTGGATTTATACTCATGCCTTGGCTACAAGAGCACATTCCAAGCTGGAATTTAGGCTGGCTGATTATTAAAAAGAAGAGAATTTCCCTTTACAAATTATTTTAAAAGAATTATACGATTAATAAAATGTTGACTTTTTAGTATGGGGGAAAGGCAGGGTTTGTTTTTTTGTATTACACATATTGGTCCAAAGCAGTAACCACAATCTGGTAGACAAAGCAGAGCTGAAAAATTGACGTATTTCCCCAGATGGCAAAGGAATTCTCTGAGCTGGCAACTCGTTATCCTACTTTAATCTACTTCATTCCTTTCAGCTTCTGGAATGGAACAAACAGCATGGGACAGGAAGGGATGTAGTTATTCTGATTACAGAAATCAGAGGCCTCACTATCATATCATTCCTAGTCTTTACTATGTTTATTCTCCTGGTAGCCTGTGAAGTACAGAAATGCTTTTGTTCATTTCATAGATAAGAAACAAACATAAGAGATTTTCACCTAATAAACTCCAGGTTAAACATCAAGACAGCACCCAGTTCTTTTGTTTAGTGTTTAGGTTATGTTCCAGCTAATAAAATCAATTGTCCCCAGAGACATATCTAGGCACTGAAAATGAACTATAAATGCTGTTAAGTGAGTACCAGCATCACAGCACCCAGTGACACGTTTTTGGCCTGTGCCTGGGCATGGCTCAGAAGTTAGCATTGGCCAGAGACAATTCCTAGCGGGAGAGAAAGAAGAGTTTAATAGCACTGGCATTAGCTGTTCCCTGTCAGCTGGCCAGAGAACAGTCCTAGACATGTCTAATTTACTACTGCAGAAGAAGCCAAAGTGGTCAGCAGCAGCTAGTGCAGTGCATGGGAGCCATGGCTTTGTGCTGAATTACATCTGTGTTAGCAGCAGCCTGTCTCAGATTTATGTGTAAAAACCCCCTCTCAAACCATCATATTCCTCAGCATTTCTCTGTGGCTGAGAGTGTGGTCTTTATCCCTCTTTCCATCTATGTTAAGGCTCTATTGATTCTACTGATTGCCAGTGTAGCAGCAATTTTTAGAGCAACTGTGATAAGTGAAAATTCATGTGTATTGATACAGGGGAGGAGGAATGTAAGTGCTCAAAGGAACTGGCAAATAAGACCCAGACTGCTTTTTCTGTGCACTCTCTGTAAAAACCTTTCATAAGTATTTTATTCTCTTTTAGTAAAGATTCAGTGTTACAGGTCCATAAAATGAAAACATGTGTTCTCTTTAATATGCATTCAGAGTGAAAATCGCTTCACTCACATAAAATCTGATAATTGGACGTTATATAGGGAAAGTCTGAAAAAAGAAATGAAGTATCCTGTGAAGTGGCACTAAAGATGTTTCACAAACCTGACACCAGCCACAAAAATGTCTAAGACATCATGCCCCACTGGCTTGAGTAAGCACTACGTTTTCCTTACATCCGCATGCAAAACTTTTGGGATACAAACCTACGTCTAATTGAAATAAGAAAGAAAAAATAAAGTAGTGTAAGAGCCTATTATTAATAAAATTCACTGTTCATTTTTTAGTTTGAAAATTATTTTCAAATACTGCCTTTAATTATTAAGCCTGCACGTGATTAAATAGCATTGGTGACATTGACTTAAATATAGCTTGCTGTTCAACCCTTTTTAAAGATCTGCTTTCACAGGGGAGGGAGATGAACTTCTGCTTCCTAAAATACTAGATGCACAGAAAATGCTCCCCTTCTTCCCACAAATCTCCACAAGAACTGGATTATTTAACACTGGCCGCAACTGCATGCATCAGAAAGGGATTTTTTGGCTTTATTCTGAATTCCGTGTACACTTGGTTGTATAAGTTTCATTTAAGCTTTAGCATCCCAACCTACAGACCAGTCAATACTGATGGGAGGCTTTTATCATTCTAAAGAGGTTGAGCCTAACACGGGCTCAAAGACAGCTTTCAAAAGGAACAGAATGAAAGTGATGTCAAATTCAAGCCCACAATTGACTCCAGAAGACTGCTGGGTTTTTTTTCTTCTGTCCTTTAAGGTATATAACAAGTAGAATTAAAGTGCCTTAATGTTTAAAACACGAATTTGTTTCAAACTACAGTTTTGAAAGTAGGGGACTGCAATTTCTATAATGTCATTGAATTCTTTTTATATTACCACTGTGGAAATATTGATGTAGCAATAACTCTCAGTAGGATTACATTACATGGAGAGAAGCAAAGCAAAATGCCTGAAGTGATCCCACTGTGTGTTAATCACATGGTTAATTTGTTAAATTTGCATTTCATTTGTTTCTGTAGCTTGGCAGAAATTTTATTGATAAGGAATTTTTTTATTGTTTTGTTTTGGTTTATGTGTTGGTTTTATTCTCCTTTGTCTTCCAAGAGATTCTGCAGTGATCCATCTAATTTCTGTTCATGACGGTCATAATTACTGACTGAGAACTTAGCTGAGTAAGAAGAGTTAATGATAGGGCACAGTCTTTTGTGTAGTCTCTTGTGTAATTGTTGCTTTTCTGAGTTCGTAGGTTGCATGCAATTTGATTTGGTTTTTGATCTTATTTTCTTGTGAAATTGCTTTAAGATAAGCCTTTCAATGTTTTTGGGGGGAATTAGGTCTTTCTTCTTTGTTTGATTAATTTTCATCCTCTTGATTTCCTTATTTTCCTTTATAGCCAATGATTGGGGTGAGAATTCTAACATGGGGCCAGGTAGAGAATCCGGCTCACCTGCTCCCCCAGCTGTTGAAGAAAAATTGCAGTAGTAATTCAACGTCACCAATTCTGAAATGTGCCTGGCACTGTCTCGCCAGACACCTCACTGAATTAAAACTCATCTCTTTTGAAAGAGAAAAATATTTGCATCAGGAATTAGACACAAAGAAAAGACAAGAAAATCCTGTGTAGCAGCAGCTTCAACCCTGTGGCTAACCCAGAATAACACACCACTCCATAGGAGAATCTTAAGTTAAACCAAACATTTCTTACACACTGGAGCCACACATGAGCATATCCTTGGCTAGCTCACAGTCCATCTAAAACACAGAGTGCTGCAAATCCTTAGAGTAACAGAAGAGAAGAACTGATGCACAAAATAGCATTGACACTAACTGATCAGATTTCATAGACAGTATCATTAAATGTCCTGCAGAACAGAAAGTCCTTGCTTATGCATATGGAATTCCTATGGAAGTATGTATTGCTTATTACCCTTCACCTGACCTAAAGGATCCATGCTGCATTTTGCTTTCTCAAAACTGCAATGGGTTTCAGAGATAACTCCAAAAGACTGCACTATATAATTAATTATCCCCAGGTATGGAGTTTTGGTTGGAGTAAGGTCTTGGAACAAGCATTTATCAGAGCAGGAAAGGAAAATAAGTTGCAACAATAGACCCAGTGTCTCTGGGTCTCATAGAGATTTCTGAATTCTCTTTTTCTTTTTTTCTCTGCAGGAGCAGCCACATACCCATGAACCTTTTTCCAGACAAACTAAGAGATGACAGTTGCCTCCCTGTTTCATGTTGGCTACAGAAATCTTCTTTGGATAAATACAGGGTTTCATCTTTCACTTGTTCCAGACTTCTCTTGCAATTACTTTCACTACCTCAGTCACTGATATTCCTTCTGACACTGACTAATGGATCAGCAAGCTCAGCTTCCATAAGCAGAACTGCATTCCCAAACAAAAACCTTTTACCCTAAGGAAACCTGGAGATAATCTCGCCACTCACTACTGTGTCTGGAAAGGTGGAAACTGTCAAACTTAAGTCAATACTCAATGCTGCGGCATCTCTTCTGCAACGGGTATTGAAAATTAGGGAAACTATTTCCTATAGAGGAAAGAGGAGGAAAAGAGATCCATGTATGTGTCTATGGCATTCCTTTATCCACAGGTATGACACATGCCTGCAGGAGATACTAGATGCTAAGAGAAATCCATTGAGACCCTTCAGCAACTGGAGAGGAGGTTTAGGTGCACAGCAAAGGTCTGCCAGAGGCCCTTGGAAGGGGATAGTGGAATAATAAAGCTGTCTTCTGGGTTCAGCACTAACAGGGGTTCAGTCTAGCTTTTAGCATCAATGCTGAATCAGTATCAATGCAACTTTCAAAATCTGATGCCACATTGTACCACGATACAGACATAGTGATTGCAGTATCACTGGTGTGTAATCCCTTTTGTCCACACCCAGATGCAAACCAGGAATAAAGTCCTCTCTAACCTGGGTTGTGACACAGTCCCTGTCCAAAGACACAGAAATAAATTCCGAAGCTAAGATGCCAAATTCAGAACTGCAGTCTGGCTAGAACTCAAGCTGATGGAATCATTCAGACACAACTCATGTAATCAATCAAAAGATAAAAGAAATCCAAACTTTGACAAAAACCACTACCTATCAGTCCAGTCCCAGAGTATTGTATAAAAGGGTCCAAAAAGTTTCAGTATTCTTGATTTGTGAATGCAAAATATAAAAAAATAAAATTTTTTTAAAATCCGCTTTTAGTTGTACTGCCCTCAAAGCAACAAAGCCTGATTAATTTAACCTCTTGTTATTATCAGAACTACCCAAAAGAATGAAAACAAGGGAAGAAAATCTTTGTCTGTGTTCATAGAAAATACGATTAAGGAAGGATTTTTAAAATAAAGCAATAGAAATATGTCACATTTAAGTCTACATTGGAAAATGTCCTTCAATATCAATAGTAACTCTATTATTATGATCACTCTGTAATGAAGGATGTGCTAAATCAGTATATTGGGACAAAAAGTGTCCACTGCTTGTGAACTTATAGCTGTTGTACATAGCAGAAAATGCCCTAAAGAAAACTCCTAAAATGTAGTTAATTAACATATAAACCACAAATGTCGGAGTATCATAAATATTCAAGTAGTGATGGATAGTGGGATAAACCCTGAGTGCATGCCGTAAGTTTTTATCTCCATAGCTATCTTGAGTTGGATATTTACAGTAAATTACAGCTGCACATGCTTTAGTCCAGAGCCATATGTTTTATTATTCAACCAGATGTAAGCCATAAAACTGTTTTATCTGTTTTGCGGTTCTGCGTAGCACTAATAAAATAAACTACAAATACCTGACTTATAGCTTTGCTGGCATTTTTGCACTCCAGTGAAGTGCGGTGCCAATGCCCCATGCAGTGAAAGTGATCTAAGAAAATCATATGTTCTTCCCATTTCTTATACTTTCATAAGGACCTTAAATATTTGAATGAACTGTGTTGAGCTATAACTTGTTCTTTCATTGTTTTTCATCACATGGGCTATCACCATCACTGATAATTCATTTTTGTTTCCTGCAGTTTGGAAAGAACCTTCTAAGGAGTCTGCACTCTGTCTTGGCATCTACATCATTGATTTTCCTTAAGCATTACAGGGTAGTATCAAATTACTAAAATAATCATATGTCCTAGGAAGGATATACTTATTTATATATAAAAAAGATAATGTTGCAATTAACAAGACATTCCTCTCTCTCTATTTTTTGTGGGTTTTTTTTTTTTTTCATCTATCATATTAAACTTTGCACACAAGAATCAGAAAGTATGAATTTATCTTGCCACTATTTGGGATTAAGATTCCTTTAAGCACCTGTGAAAGCTGCCCTAAGCGCAAAGAAAAATGTTCTCCATTTATGTCAAGCGTATTGGAAGACAAATTCAGCTTTCATATAACCATTTTTGCCAGAAAGAAGTGGTCTCAGAGGTTTTAGAATCCTATTTTTGGTGTGGAATGTGACCATAAGCAACACAGGGGTTAGAAAAGACATAAAGAATATTGTTAAAAGATCACAAAATGCAGCCAATTTTCTGAAAGTTTTTAGATACACTCCTGGTCTTGGACTAATATGCTGTCTCGAGGTTGTCATGGACATCTGTTAATAAGTCTCTCTAGCCCAACAACATTCATTTGACTCTCAAAATGCATAACCTTAGCAGACTAATGAGGGACTGAATGCTGAATGTTTATCAAAGGGGACTCTCTTCCATTCCATCCACCTCTTGCATACTTTCAAAGAATTAATCTATTTTAACGAGGGACCCTCTCCCTATTCTATGGCCTCAATTCAATCTCTAAAACAGGGGATTAAATCCAACATTCTGCAAGTTGAAATTAAAGTGGTCTTGGTTGTTTTTCAAGCTACTCTGAGTGTTAATTGGGGCAAAATCTGCAGTTTCTGGATTACTATTCACATTTCGATTAACAGGGGAGGAAAACTTTGCCAGAAGTACCACAAGGACTAAGGAAAATTAAGTCTTTTAACCCTTTTCCAGCATAGCAAGCAAGTATCATTTAGAGGAAGACAGACAATTTAAAATGCTTTGATTTCTTTGTACAGAATAAAAGAGCTGAAGAAAAAACAAAGGACTGTGTCGTATTTACTCCTCAAAATTTCATTATGATTGATTAAAAAAAACTGAGTAGACATTACAGGCAGTAGTGCTTTTACACCCCTTGTGCTTAGATTTAAATCTGATATAATGCAGATAAAGAAAGTGTGAAAAATTTTGTATCATGGTCCTACAAGTATGTATAAAATGTATGAGCTGTTTAGATACTTTCTTACGTCCAATGCTTTATCATTTTTATGTTGCTGCTGAAAGGATAAAGTCTCAAGTGTGAGTTCCTATGATAAACACATTTTCTTTTGGCTCATGAGTCATAGACAATGTAAAAAGACATTTTCCTCTCAAAAAGCCAATATTGTGAACATCTGGTTCATACCCTTCCTAACAAAATTTGTTCCACTGCTCTATTACATATAAACATCTGTCATTTATATCAAGCAGTTGACAAATGCTCTATCTTGAATTCTAAGAAGTGTAGCGCTATATCGTTAAGTATCTTTTTTATACAAAATGAAAACTGTTTGTTTGTGTTGAAGACTGAATTCTACTCAACAGAGGTAACTTTTTTATCAAATGAGAAAATGGGTTAAATTCATATCAACAGTCTTAAATTTTCTTTCTCCTGACAACTGTATGCAATTACTATAAATCACTCTTCACGTAGAAGACGATGACATGCTACTGGCTGACACTGCGTGGATAGCATTTAGGAATGTTTTTTTCTACCTAAAAGACTGAACATTTTGAGAAGATCAGACCCTCAGAGTTTTCCAGATATTCATTGTTTATTAATTAATTTAAAAGGCAGTTGACTGCTGTTTTTCAGCACAATGAGGGTGCTTTGTTCTTTTGCTTTGTTTGAAAGGGATGACCACAGCCATGAGCATGAGTCATACATTCTAGGAAACATTCTTCCTTCAGAGGTGTGGAATCATTTCTGCCTCTCCTTTTTGGAATTTAGAGGCCCACGAAATCAAAACCTGGGGCAGCTATCACTCATTTTTGAAGCGTCCCAGCAGAGCACTACAAGCACAATGAGATCACTTGATTTCTGTTGAGGCCAGACAGCTGTTGTGTGGTCCCCTCTTCTCTCTTGGAAAAAGCAACCTCTACTACAAGGGCAGGAAAAACTCCCAGGAGGCTTCAGCCAGGATCACTATAAGATCCTGTCTCCTTGTGTATTTAAAGTTAGAATTTGGACTGAAATAGGAAGGGCTTTCTGTAATATTGTGATTCATGACAATAAAGTATGGCCTCCAAAACCAGCTGGTTTGAGTAGAGTCCACTGTTAAAAGCAAGTCAAGATGTGTAAATGAGGTGTCTCCTTCTCTCCATTGACTGCATAGACTAAACAGAGAGTCACCTGGCAACAATTAATAGAAAAATGGATTGCATTTCCTAAATGAGGTGCATAAAGTAGGCAGTCTGCACCTGGCTGTATGAGCTTTAAATTTGCCATCTTTATTCACGATGTATGAAGTATTTTTCATAGCTTTGCAGGACAGGCATTGCACAAGACATTTGTAACTAGCTGAAAACAAAGAAACCCTGTGATTCACTGAGAAAAAGGATATTTAGTTAGATGCATGACAGACCCAGAGGCAACTTCAGAGCTGCAAATGCAATTACTGCTGGCCAAAGGCGTTTGCTTTTTACTTAAAAAAAAAAAAGGTCTGTTCTGATTTGTCTGATTTCTGTCCAGAGGAGAACAACATAAAACATGTTCAGTCTTAGGAGATCTGTAAGATCCTCCCTAAAAAGAGAACAGATTTGGAAAGGGTTCTTTTATGTACATGTGTAGCATGAAAAGATAATTTAGTCATCCTCCTTCCCTTATTATAATAGAATGAATATTGCTTTTTCATTGCAAGATGGGCAGAAAAAAATGAAACAATTTGATATGCAGCCTGTACTAACATTGGAAAAGTCAAATCTAGTGTCCTAATAAAATCTATTGCAATATAAAAATGGTGTGTTTATTAATAAGGCAGAACATTATTAGATTTTCTTATTGAACTAGAGCATTTCAAGGCCATTTGGGGCAGGGAGAGAGAGCAATGCCTTTACAGTACGTTCTTTGTTTCCTTAACACTGATCACCTGTCATACTTGATTCCCACAGTGGACCTTTTATAGCAATTTGCTATTCTGACCTTTGCATATATTTTTTGCAAGCTTTACTCTGGGACCGTTTAAGTTGGGATGGGTGGGCATATGCTGAGTAGGGTAGCAGTGAGTAAGGAAGGATTAAATTTCAGTTGTGAACTGGCTGCATCTCTTGAACCATTCATTACCAGACTCCCTAACATTTGGGTTTCCAAAAGGTGATGATTTTTTTTGTGTGGAAAAGGGTATTTTGTTGGCTGGACTCCACTGAAGCATACTTTCAACATTAACTCCCTATTGGCAGCAGTTTCTGCTTATGATTTGTTTTAATGAACACCAGTTCAAACTGGGCTAATCATAAAGTCTGCTGGAGAAAGGTTAAACCCCAGCACACTTTATAGAAGCCTGACCCAACCAGAGATCATGTACTGAGGATGGTAACCATGCAAAAGGACCTTTCTGAGGGTGGGAGTTAAGTCTTTACAGGATATGGTAAGAATACGTGAGGGAAATTAATATTTTTTCATTTCTTTTTTTCTTCCTGTTACCTCAGTTCTCCATCTCCCGAATCACTGCACACACTCACACAGCTTCTGTCTCTCTGACCCTGTGGATGTCTCCCATTTGCTGTGACCTCTTCCACTCCTACATCCTCCACTGATCTCAGTTCCCTCGTGCTCCATTTACATCCTCTCGATATCCTGATCACAATGCTCTTCACTGTCCACCAGACATGTGTCTTTTCATCTTCCTCACATATTTCTGTGGTTTCCTAAATCCTCCCTCTCACATCTTAAGCCAAACAGCTGGAATAAAAAAAAAAATGGAACAGCTGCTAATTGAAAGCCTCCAATTGTAAATATCATATATTTAAAAACAACTTGTTGAATGTTCCTAATTAAATCCCTTCATAATACTAAAAGGTCATCCTTACCAAAACCTACAGAAAAAAGCCAAAGCTAAATTGCTAAGTTTATTACTGATGTCATTAACAGAAAATCCATTTTGCATTAAAACTAAACCACAACTACATATTATAGGAACAACAGATTTAATCTGAGTTTTACCTAGCTATACAGAACTAAATTTAGAATAAAGAATTTTTTTTATATGCTGGGAAAATTGAGTAGTTCTGATGAAGTTTGCAAATCAGCAGGCAATCAGCTTTACAACAGGACATCAGCTAAACCCGTATTGATACAGCGCCCATATCATTCTGCATCTGGTTTGTATCAGTGTTGCATTTCTAATTAGACCTTGCCAATTCATTTGTCAGTACTGCTCTACGAGTGACAGGGTTGAATTTTTTTTTTCTCTATAGAGATATCTGCCAGGATTTCATGCATTTTGATTTAAAATAGGTTAAAGCAATCATGGATTGTGAAATTCTCTTTGGGAATAGCAACCATTAAAAATTGAGGACAAAATTGAATAGGTTAAGCATTAAATATGAAGGACAGGTCTTCAGATAACAAAAACTGTTATTGTTATTCCACTGATACCATTAAGGTTTTATTGATCCAACTCTGCTGAGAATTTGCTGAAAAGTAGTACTCCATCCTGCAGCCAGAAGGAACGTTGAAAAGCAGAGACCTGTCCCTTATAAGAATCCACTTTACCTATGAAAGGAAGTTATTTCCTTGTCGATTTATATTAAATTTTATTCTTGTGAATATTTCTGTCTGAGTTACCTTCAACTCCCTTGGAGCATTTTCCCTTTGAAAGGCAAGGATCCCAGTGTTTCATTATTGCAAGGAACAATTCCTTTATGCAATTTAAATGTATAACTAAGCACTTGCATCTCAAACCTTGAGAGCACGGTATTGAAACAGTGAAAGTTCTTTCTTGAATACATAACCCATTTCAATTATACATATAGTGACTCCATTTAGTTAAGAAAATAAAGCAACACTTATTTTATTTGCTAGTGTGATATTTATTCTTTCTCTTCCCTCTTTCTACTGCAAACATCTCTGTATGTACTGCTCTGTTTAGTAACATTAACAGATAAGCCTGTGGAGTCTGGAAACCTTGCCTCCACAATAAGGGGGAAAAAAGCCTGCAAAGAGCTCAAAAGGAGATGCAAATACAGAGACCAGAGATGATATTTCTAATGTGTCAGGTATGTAATTGCATTAATTCAATACAATGATTAAAGAGCTTTGGAGTGATGTTACTGCCTCATCCAGACAGATTCTGATTAAGCCACACAGGTGGGACAAACTGTTATGGACCAAAGATTGATAAGATACAGGTCAGGGAAGAAAATAGGTTTTGAAATATTTAGAAAACATATTTAGATGCTCTGAGGAAAAAGAAAATGTGTTAGATATAAGTTATAGAACAGATTGTTATGTGACATTACAAATCTGTCATTAAATGCCTACTTTAAGGGGCACAGTGATAATGGATAATTTAAAGATTTTATTTTAAATTATTTTAAGCAAGAGAAAATAGTTCAGTCAGAATTCAAATATCAGCTTCTTACACAAACAACTTAAATATCTAAATTTAAACATTGGTTAAATAGTTCTGTTTCTCAAAGATCTAAAATCATTGGTGGATTTAAGGGGGCATCATAGGGCATTCCCCTATTAACACCAGAAGTCCAGTGTTGAATCTGGGCAGCCAAATGACCCCAACTTGATTTTTTAAGGGCTGCACAGGAATAATGAAAACTACATTCCTTCCTGACTAAAAACATCTTGCTCAAAATCATAAAAATTAAGGCAGCACATTACACTCAAAAACTTAGTAGAATCACAAGTCCTGAACATCAGCAGACAAGCCCAGGAACATTATTTCTGATTCCCTTTATTTGCTGCCTGAGTTCAGATGAGTGTCTTCTTTTGAAAAGCAGTAGTCCAGAAATAGAGTGAAGAAAGGTGGGCACCTTGAGGAGCCAAGATATGGCTGATGATTTTAGTTTATGCATGAAATGGCCATGAAATGAGATGGGTCTCTGGAGAAGCCAACACATAACTGGCATGCTGGAAAATACACTTCTTATTTCCTAATTTTTTTGTGGATAGAAGTTCTCTGAACTGTATATTAATATGGAGAGTTTCTAATACTTCCCAGAAAATTGCTTATCTGGGTATTTTTAAAAAGGATTCAGTGGGAAAGGGCTACTGCATAAAGGAGAGAGCAGGCTAAATCATGATGAGGGTTTATGAGCAGCCACTGATATAACAAAATTTATGTACTAGAAGCTCTATAGGTGAGAATTTATATTCCAGAAACTGTAGTTCTACATCATAAGCTTGCCCAAGATTTTTCCAATGGAAGCTCCTTGGTCATATAGTTTTTCTTGTGATATATAGCTGCAAAAAAATTGCCCGGAATCCTCTTTCTTCAATTATTTACTTTATTAATTTACAGTTGCTTCAGATCTTTTTAGAATACACTCTTTTAATAAATGGAGTGAACCTAAGAATGGGAGTTTTTTGAGAGTTATCTATCAGTTGATACTGTTTCATCCTCAGATCATGCTAAATTCTGCACCCTCCCTACAGTAAGGTAAAGAAAGAAAAAACCACCATGACGTAACATTAGAATAATACTACACAGAAGGTCCAAAAATGAACCACGTTTGAAACTATTCAGGGAAGCCATTTTCTATGCCTATTTTAAAACCAGTGTTAAGCTAAGTACAGCTGTGATGTCCTTCTCTGCATACTTCAGCAATCTGAATTACATGTCCTAACTGTGACCAAGCTATACCCCAGGGAAACCTGGGGACAAGCCAGTGAGGAAACTGGTGTGCCTGAGGGAGTGTGGGGCGTGCAGCTGGGAAGGGACCTTGGTCCCAGCTCAGGTGGGTGAATGTGACTGCCAGAAGGGCTCCTGCATGGGGAAGTTTCCCTAACACAGGCCGTAGCTCACTGAATTTACTGGTGCTTCCTACCCTATGAGGGTGTTCTGGCCTATTTTAAGATCTCTTCCAAGTAGCAGTCATGCTCCTTGAGATGTAGGACCTAAACCATGGGGGTTTTTTTGACAACTGAAGGAGTATAGCACAACATAGTGTGGCTGCAGAGCCTTAGTCATTGCATAGGTGGGGTTTGGAATTCTTAACATTAGGTTTATCCCCTGAAATTGCTTCTATTTGGAGCTTTCTTGTGCTTAGAAGAGCTAATCCCACTGCTTCAAAGGTTGTAGAGAGGAATACATGCTTTGTATATAATTATTTTCTTCAGCAAGTTGCCTGGTGAAAGTTATGATGTTGAGTCCTCGAGGCACTGCATTGCAGTTTTATTAATATCTGGGTGATTACCTCCAGAAGCAGAGTAAAATGTCTCTTCGTAGTGTTCTGTTGCAAGTCCCTCTGGTGAGTGAAGAGCTAATTTCAATCACCTGTAATTTTTCATTTTCCCACTGCATGGCAAATGTATCTCTTATTACTTTTTTTTTCCCTTTGGCCTGGGCAGAGATGTTGGTATTCAGTAGATCAGCAGCACGTGACAGAATCCCTGTTGCAAGGAGGAAGAAAAAGTGAATTATGTAGTTAGCTGTACTGGTCTGTAGGTTTCCATTAAACAGATGTCTCTGGCTTGCTATCATTCACTATAATTGCAGTGTCTGGAAAGTTGCCTTTCCCTTGAGACTAATCCATTTTAAGTTCAATGGATCAGGCAAAGCTTTTGAAAGATTTGTAAAATTCTTTACACTTGACTTCTTAAGTCCCAGGAAAGACAATACTATATACCATGCATACTTTTTAGTGAAGAATTTATTAGAATATTAGTTTGAGTCAAATTCTTTAGTGAATTTCCACAGGCAATGGATCACCACACACACACACACACAATTATATAGATAGTAATTGTTTTCAGAGATTGCATTTAGAAAAAATTAGTTAATTTTAGTTACAGTTGTAATTATAGTTTATTTTTCTATATTACCCATGTTTTCCTATCAGCTATGGCAAAACCATTGGGGCAGCCAAAGATTGCTGCAGAGTTTCAAACATGCTCTGAAGGAAGGAATGTTATATTTTAGGGCATTTTCAGCATTTTGTCCAAATCCATGTGGTATAAATAGTCTAAAGGACTATTTCTTTAGCTCTTCTTTAGGCTCATTTCTTCACAGAAATAACCTAGAGACTATTAGAAGCTCTAAACTAATTTAAAAAATAAAATAAAAAAAAACCTTCAGAAGAAGATATCCATGGTGCCCAGAAATCATGAGTGGGCAAAATGACATCTTTCTTGCCTAGAAATTCAAACAATGGCAACCCCATTAAACATGCTAACTAAACGACAGCTGGAAAGGTAATCTTCTAAAATCTCATTTCTGTGGCTGCTGTAATGTCTGTGACTACTGTCATCTCTGTTCAGGTTGAGACCTGAGATTCATAAAATACATCAGTGGCATAATTACACCTTGCTTACTCCTCTGAATACCACATAGCTTAAGAAAAGAGCCCTACATTTTCTTCATGGTCAGTGCCAGTAGAAGGAAAGCAGTAATAAAAAACTTTTTTAAATCAAAAGTCAAGAGTGACCAACATTGCAGCTTTCACTGTACAACAAAAAATGACACATAATAGGTGCAATTTTTGGCCCATAGCATTGGCTACATTAATTCCTTAAAGAGAGTAAGAAAACAAATAATAATTATTATACATGTTGCTTAATCATGGCTGGAAGGTGCATATCTGCCCTGTAAAAAGAACCATGAAAAAAATAAAATATTTGCTTTCAGTCTTTATAATTGAGACCTTTCAGACTCCATCTCACTTTCCTTTTTGGGGCTGCCTAGGAAGACCACATAATAAGAAGCCTAAGGGGCTATTAAGAAAACCTGGTGTTAAACAAGTGGCTAAATAGGTGGTGAAGTACATCACCTGCATTCCGGGTGATAAGCCTTGCAATGCACCCTGTCTTCTTCTAAACAGCTGTGCTCAGAAATCAGGAGCACTGGGAGATACTCCATATCTGGGGTCCTTTCTCTAGTACCTTAGGTTAAGCACAGCACTTATACCTCTTTTTGAAAGAAGAAAGTTATTACACCAAAAGACTGATATTAAATCTGAACTGCTGAACCTTAATTTAACAAAAAACCTTACCTTCTCTTAGAAAGCACCATTGTACATTTCTTTTTGAAAGAGTGCTGAGAGTTTCCCCCTGAGGGGATGCAAAGGCAAACTACAACCTTCCACCAGTGATCTCACAAAAAAAATCTATATTCAACTGCTTTACGCCCAGTCTGGGAAAGGCTTCATGGGCGTGCTCAGTCATGCCTGAGCATGCTGGCTCCAGACTGCTCTGTGGTGCCTTAGGCTGCTCCAGAGGCTGGACTTGCAAAAGGGATGGTATCCGAGTCAAATACTGAGATCACTGCATGGGCATTTTCTATGGCCAGTGTCCTCTGTGCAGACTTTCCCAGCTTTTCACATCACTTATGATGGACTATGGTAGGAAAGAGAAGGGCGCCCACCGCATCAGCCCTGGGCAGTGCTAGCAGTCACAGCTGAGCATCAGACCCATCACACCATATACTATCAGGGATTACCACCGTCAAACTCATAGAAAGACTGCAGCTGAATTTTGGGGTTTTCACAGGAGAGCAAGGCCCCGTGGTTCTCCTGTTTGGGTGGATGCACACTGAACACATTTGCTCAATCCGTCCTGCATTCCCACCAGCAGCGCCTCACACAGCGCTGTGTGTGCCGATAATGCTTTCAAAGGCATTTTTCCATTCCGTTAGCATTAAACTTCTTTGGAGATCATTCTTTCCTCCTTTTCTCTTAAGAGTGGATCCTCTGTTAACAGGTTTCTCCATATCCGGCTGTGTGAACGAGAGACTTGGAGGACTTCGCTGTTTCAAGAGATCAGGATGATTGACTGCAACAGCAGTACAGTAATGGAGAGAATCACTAGGGGGATGTTGGAGCAGACAGCTGCTATATTATTTTGAACAGGCAGTTTTCCTTATAAATATTTACTGTATTGAAAAACAGACAGCTATTGTAGCAGTGATCTGGAAAAAATTTTGAAAAATGACTGGGATTTTCCCTGAGAGACCAACATCAAAAGCTGTAACTAAATATACTTATGGTCCAATATTGCATAAAATTTGGGCTCGACCTGTATTTAAGAAAAACTTCAGTGAAGCACTGTATTTTTTATGTGAGGAGGCCAATGCGACTTTTGTTTGAACAAATATTTCAGTACTCCTACCTATTGTTCACAAATTTTACTCAACCTGAGAAATATGCCTGACAAAATTGGCCAAATGCAGCTTTGAAATAAAGGTGACTTCACAACACTCATGGAAGCTGGCTTGGTTTACATCAGTGGAAGATTTGATGCAGAAGCAGATCTCAGCAAATATATTAAGAAAGCATTTAAATATGTTTTTCTGAAAAGTTGCTGCTGCTACTTTTATCATCAACTCCTGAACATCTTAAACAGAATAAACCATCTCTAATGTCCATATCAAAGATTATTTTTTAAAAAAATCACACTATTAAATTTCAAGAACTAAATATTTAAGAGAGCCATAACTGAGTTGCTGTTGTTGATATTTTAAAATTGGCTCCTTCGTTATGTAAAATGCTGTACCTATGAGATAATTGACTTTTCCTGTAATTAAACCGGCAATTAAAAAAATGTTATCACCACTTAAATAACTGCTAGGGAAACAATTGGATGAAAAGACGAGCTGAAAGCCAAGGAATGGTCTTTTCTCAGAGTGTGAATAACAACAAGGCTTCATAGTCTGTCAGTCTCAGTACCAGCAAGCTTGTCTTTGAAAACGCTTCCATTTTTCAAGCTGTTAGAAGGATTGCTATAGATCCTGGGGGCATATGCCTGAAAGAAAGATCATAATTCAGCAATAGGAGGTCTGCTTATCTCACTCAACAGTGAGCTGGCAGAGGACGAGCCCCACGCTTTGTTTACAGGGGGAATAAACAGCATACCTTCCTGGTGCCTGTGTGGGCTGTGAACCCCCTCGGTACAGAGGTGACGGAAGGATGGAAGAGCAAGGCACGGACAGCGAGGAAAAAACTGCATAACTGTGTAGGTGTGTAATTAGTGGGACTCTTCACACCTTCAAAAAAGAAAATGAATCTGCCTCATCCTTACTGTATCCCTTGATCTCTTTGTTAAACTGTATTTGTAGGTTTCTATTGAAATGTCATTCAGGAAGTACCATTCAGCTTCCCTTGACACACAAAAAGAGAGGACAATATTAAGTGACCTGTGTGGTGAAAGGAAAGCTGTGACTCAATTTTATATTATTTCTAATTAAATTCAGATAATTACAAAAGAGATAGGAAAACGGGAAGAGGAGGAGAAAGAGGGAGAGAGATGAGAAATTAGAAATTAGATCCTATTTATAACACACTTTTCATAGAGCTAAATTCTGCTATGCCTACTTATTTTGAAGTGAATTGGTCTACTTGTAAAATATTCTTCTAGAGAAATCACAAGGGTGCAGGAGAGGTTAAACTGATTATGACAGCACTATGATGATTTAGCTAGTAGGAACTGGTCATTTCACCCTTTTAGCAGAAATGTATTTAAAATCTAATTACAATGGTGTATTTTAATTTGGAGCTACAGGTGACGTTCACCAGATAGAAAGATCAGTAATTACCCTAGCTGACTGCTACAAAACCAAGACAACCAAACCAAAGAAAAAGAAGTGTTCGCTGAAAAAGAAAAAAAGAATTTAGACATGATAACACTGGCGTATCAAATAGTGATACACTTTACCTTTGGCTTCTGATTTTCTCTATACATTTCTAAATTGTTTCCTGTTTGGATATTATGAAAAAATAATTGAAATAAAAAATATTATATTTAAGTGCATCACCTTCTACAAACTGAAGATAAAACTATTATTTATATTCTACTACCTATGGTCCAAAAGATAATCTGACTTGAAAATGCATGTAAAGGTCTTTAAGAATTTGACAAAGTAAATATTTCTATTTTCCTTCACATTTTTTTACCCCATCAAAGCTAAATGAATGTAAAGCAGTTTTAACTGTTTTAAATAATCAGCTTGCCTGTCTCAGTTCTTCATGAAAGATAATGAGGTGTATTTGATCAGAAGGTTCATTAAAAATGATTGCATAAAAAAAAGGAAAGTCATTCCAAACAGTGTTGCTAATTGGAAAAGATGAGTTGACGTATGACTGAAGTTTGGATCCAAGTTCAGAGCCCAAGAAAATGTGTAACAATTTGTTTTCCCATGTGCAATAGTTTGTGTGATGTTATGACATTAACAAGTCCCTCAGTTACAACAACTTTCATTTTACTGTGTGATGTTGGAATAATTTACATTTTTCAAAATTACATTTGAGTTTCTGAGTATGAATTACCCAAGAAAGTAATTGACTGTTTAGAAGTCGATGTTCCTAATAACCAAACAAGTGTTGAATCTCTTCATTTTTCAGCATCAGTCATATTCTCCATATGATTTCTGAATTGAGCATGTCACGTCACTGATACTCCTTTTGAACTGAATTAGAGGAGAAAATGGTAGCTGGAGAAAGCAATTATTTTTCATGTTTCATCTGCATAACTAATGTCAACAGAGCACTATACTTTCTTTAACTCGTGCCTAGCCCTCCAGACCTCACAGAAGCTGCACCTCTGATTAAGATTTGCAGAATTTACTATCACATACAATCCTTACCTTTTCAGAGGAAAGCAATCCTTGTCTTTTCAGCCATAATAAGGAGGTATTGCTGTAATAGGAACACTCACAGGTTAACATTTAAGATATCCAAAATAACCAAGAAAGGTAAATGCAAGGGAAAATGGAGAACATCAGGTCAAAAGGAGATCTCTGAAACCTATAACTGGATTTCAGCCTATGGAGACTGGATTACAGAAGGAACATATGCTTAATAAAATCTATTTCTTCAGCAAATTTCATACTTTTGAGTACAGGTGGGCAATAGGGCTGGGAGTTCCCCCTCCAAAATCTATCCATCCTACACACTTTGCTGGAACAGAATGAATGGCATATCTCACTCCACTACTCTACAGAAATTTTAGATAACCAACTTAAACCAGACTCCTCATTTCTGCACAGCTAATGGGTGAGATGAATCCTGAGTGCTCTGTGCTCTTGTGGCAGGGTTTTGAAGCAAGTCACCAACATTCAGTTAGCTGCTCAGGATCTATGGAGAATAAGAGAATGGCTTAGTTTTTAATAACTGGGTTAGGAGGGGTTTGAGAAACACAGGCAAACACTTGATCAAACAAATGTGTGAAAGTACTGCTTCTCTTGTGCAGGCAATGTATTTGGCTATTAGAAAAGTAAATGATGCTTTTTTAAAAATTGCATCTGTGGTATGCATCAGCTGCTTTCTCTGCTAAATGTGTGTACCTTGAGGTTCTCTGGGCAGTTTGTGGCTAATTTTAAAAGTTTGTAAGGTAATTAACTACTTTAGAAAGAAATGTTATTGACTGCTGTGTGTTTAAGATGAGGGAGTGTGCTCTCTATCAAAGACTCTAATCAAGAAACAACAAAGAAAAATGCTGTGAAGACAAAGTTTATTCTGCCTTTTTCAAGAAGCTGTTGTACCTTATGTACTTACAACTGATACTTTGAAGAAATTAAGAAATTAGGTTACATACCATTTTTCAAGTTAAATTTCACAGGAAATAAAGTAAATTCTAATGTTTTTTAGCACCCAGAACTTGACTGTTCATTGAGTTGCCCTTGAGTGATGGTAGTGGTTTGCATGCAGTTTGTACAAGGTAATGACAATAGAAGACACAAGAATGTAGAGTTCAGTTATTGCATCCTAAAGCTTTGAATCTGAAAAAGCCCCTCAATATGCAATTCTTTCTCACAGAATATTCAGAGAGGGCATAAATATTATTAAACAGGCATTAGACAGAATAATTTGCAGTTAGAAATGATAGTGCTGATTCTTCTTTGATGAAAGAAAAATAAATTGAGGGAGTGTATCAGTTGGTATCAGTTGCACCACCAAATTGCACAGGATTCCTTAACAACAGAAATTGCTAAGAACTTTGTTGGGATCCAGGGAATCATTACATATCCCAGGACTCTGTTTTGTGAAGAACTGCTTCATATTAAGCTTGCCCAAAAATAGTTTCTGCAGAGAAACATCTAGACAGTGTGCCATTGTAGGCTGCAGATCCTCTGAAGAGGCATGTTGCACTGAATATTAACACCATTTCACACATTCCCAAGATGTATGCAATTACCTCAGGGAGAGGAGCTGGGAATGTGAGGTCTCAAGGGCTTAGATAATGACATAAAATAAATTGCAACGATTACCCATGTATTTTTCCAAGAGACATATTATTTAAAACCTGTCTCGGCTGTTGAGAATGAAAGACAGAGGAATGTCCACTTTATGAAATTGCTATTAATGTGTGACCTAGAGTTGAAGACAAGGTTAATTATGGGTTTTTAACAGAAGTATCATTCTGGTTTAATATCACTACCCAGGCCTTAAATATTGAAGTAAGTCACATTTTTCAGGGACAATTGCCTTTGAATGAAGAATGGCGGGGCTCTGATCTTTGCTGACCCTACTGACTCCCATTGTGTAATCCATAGCAACAGTGTTGCTACAGCAACCCAGGAACACGTTGTCAAATAGGATAAGACCGTGAAATCCGATGTCATACTTCTATGAGATGCAAAATTGCAAATAACTTCCTAAATCAGATTTATTAAAGGATTGATATATCGCATGGGAATCATATTGGGTCAGTCCTAAATGAACAGAGTACAATGCAACAAATGGAAAGAACAATAGAAGGCAAGCTGATCTTACAGGATGCTTTAGTGTTCTGCTGAAATGTTTGGTGCTTAAGACAATTATCCACAAATCATGTGCATCTTTACTAATGTTTTTTTTCTCTTTTTTCCTCTCATCTGTATCTAGTAGGTAATCAGGTACACTTGATCTAATCCCATTCACTTATTCTTCAATGAAATTAAGAGGAAGATAAAACTGTAACCAGAGCTGTATGAATGAGATGGAATTATTCAGGATATTGTGTACAGAGTTTCATTTTGCCTTGCCTACAAGCTGATTTGTCCTTGGCATAGTGTACACCTATCCAGCCAGCGTGTAATTTACATGAATGTTCACATATACAACAGACAAGCTGGAAACACTAAATTATACTTTCTGACAAAGAAAAGGTATTTATGACCACAATATGTTTCAGAATAAAAGCATAATAGCATGTTAAAACTTTTAACCATAGATATATATTTAAAAGCTAAAAAATATAAGAGCACTGAATCTGAATTATCAGCAGGTTTTAAAAGACTTTTATCAAGAGCACAACAAAACAAAATCTGAGAACAAAAGTCCTATTCACTAGGAAAAAAGTTCTTGCTTCTCAGCCCTCACAACATTTGTTAATTAATATAACTTTGTGGTAAGCTTAAGTACATCTCACTGAATGGATGGATTGTGCTATACATATTATAATAGGCTCAGCAGCTACACAGCACAAGGCAGGAATTTTTTTTGAAGGATCAGAAGTTCTTACACCAATCAATTTCAAACAGTTTTTTTTCCCTGTATTTTACAATAGTCAAAGCTGGATATATCAGAAGAAGCTGTAAACTCCTTACACCGTATCCAGTCCTAGATTTCTGTATGATAAAGCTAAATTTCTGCCAAAGTACAGATGGTGGTCTACCTATTTCCCCAAGCACAAGGTTTGATGGCTCCTGTAATTTGATTCTCTTTTGTTAGTACAGCTAGTCAATGAGGAGTGCCTTTCTCTGAAAGTTCTGCCTGTATATTAATCGCCTGTGATGCTCTACTGCACATAATATGCTGCAGACATTCTGCCTCTATAGGAGATTGTAAAAGCATGTTGGTCAAATATATTAACCTTGCTAACATCTGCATCTTTAAAGATGACTTATTGATAGACGAAGTTCAAAGAGACGATTGTACAAATCACAAATCCAAACAACGGTGGTCCTGTTATCAGATAAAAAGGTATGAGTTGATAGATGCTCTTTAAATACTCATACATAAGAACACTGGGAAAAAAAGCTTATTTTTCAATTTCTTTTGTGGCTGTTTTCTTCTTTTCTTAAGGCTGTTATGTTACTCACAAAAAAAATCTAAGATTGCTCACTTCTTCAGTAAACACATGAAAATTGATCATGCACTTATGGAAGGAGTTTTGCTTTTTATAGACTAACATTCATATTTATGACTTCTGGAAACAAAACAATGTATTACTTTGAGTTTCAACTAAAAGCTATAAACCACAGTACTTTATTTAAAAATAAATCAATACTTCTCAACCAGCTCTATCTTTCCTATAGTTATCTGCCATGGAAGTTTTATTGTAAACACAGATTATCTTTGTAAACTAATTGAAACAGGTCAGCAAAATAATTTGATTTTATGGCTGAAATCCTAACACTGACATAAGATTTAAAGTGCTTGTGAAATCTATCTGCAGACTCTGAGGAATACAATTGAATATATATAGATGCATATATACACGTAATATTTTTATATATGTATTTATGTCTTTTTTTTTTTTTTACAAAGGTAAGCTGTTCATAGCTTTGGTTTCCCTAGTGAATGACACAACTATTTCCACTAGGAAAATCTTCTGGGAGATCTGTTCACAGAAAAAAAATCCAAACAAACAAAAAAGCCACAAAAAAAACCACAAAAAAAAACCCACACAAAAAATCCCCAAAAAACAAACAAACAAACAAAAAAAAAACCACCAAAAAAAGACACAAAAAACCCACCAGAAAAAAAAAATTCTATTTCCACTAGCTGTAATTACAACAATACTTTTTACAGTGAGGTCAGTTTCAGAGTTAAAGAAGAAATTCCCTTAGCAACCACTTTCCTTCACTTTGATGCTATGTTTCTATGGGGTCTGGACCAATTTTAGTCAGGTAAAAATGTATTAAACTGAAATTATGTTGGAAAATCAGGGTTTCTTTTTAGGCTTAGATAGAGGAAGGAGTGTTTAACAGCAATTTTTGAGCATCCGCTTCTGCTGCAGAAAGGACAGTGAGCAAATCCTGTATCCTATTTGCAAAGGACCTCACTGAAAGAAATGTTGATATTCCAAGCAGTTGATAAGGGCTATTCTGGCCTGTGGGGCAGGTGTGACTGGAAGTGTGGTCACTAATTTCAGGTGGCTGCCCTGACCACAAGACTGTCACTCTCTGTGGTACACCCTATCAAGAGAGGCCTCTGACCACCCAGACTGGAGGGACCTATTGGCATGTGTGTCAGCACCTTTCCTGTCCATGTCTCTCAGTTTTCTCCAAAGACAATACCTCTAACTGAAATATAGATACAAACATTTGCCTAGATCTATTTTAGTATGGACTTCCACTTAAAAAAAGCATTTAGCTTTCTTATTTCCTAAACTGAAATGATCTGAGACAGTCACAAACAATCTTAATTTCCCTACATCGCATATAAGATTGGGATTTCCATTTTACAAGCTCAAGCCATCTGCCATTTATTCCAATTATCTCCCCATACTTCAGAATTTCCTTCCAGTCGAATGGGAATTGCTCATCCATTTTGCTTCCTCACACCCCTGGATGCACGCACACATACAGGCACACGTGCACTCGTGCAGGAGGTCACACAGACTCTCATACTGGAGATTCAGAGGCAGCAAAAACACCTAAATTATCTAGAACACCTAAATTACCTCTGCTCCTTCCCAGTGTAAGTTAGAGTCTGCTCTATTGCTTCTTGTTACTGATTCATATAGCCTACAATCAGTAATTCATAAGCTTCATTTTCTTTGCCTTAAATAAAATTAGTCACAAAATGTCCCACGAGGGTTTAACTATTTTCAGGGGCTATAGTTTACTTTACAGATGATTTTTCGTCTATACAAGTTTCTCTATTTTCACAGAGCCCTGTTTCGAGTCCTATTCTGTGTGAAAAGCAATCAAAACTAATTGTTATGTCTATTCCCCTTATGTTTCCTGCTCCGCTGGCATCAGGAGGAACTTTGCCATTAAGCTCGGAGGGTGTTGAATCCAGCCCTAAACAGGTTCATGTGAGGCAGTAACATTGTATCCTCTTGTTTTGCATGGCATTTCTCCTTCTTTCTATTAATGTCCATCCAACACATCAAAGACTGGTTGAGTCAAGGCAGGTTATAGCTGTAAAGGACACAATCCCCACCCTCAAAGTTGAAGGTTGAAGCTATGACCTACTTCAGCTAAAAAAACAAAATGGGCTTCACAGGTGTCAGAATTCCACTGCAATCAAGCACTAATCTTTGTTTTGCAAGAGTGAAATAACAACAAAAGCAATTTATCTGTAAAATGACAAGTTGATTCTTGCCAGCTTTGTGTTAAAATGATACTTCTGTGGGGGTTTTTTTATGGATTTTTAATCATGGACTTTTAATTCTTCACATATGTGAGGTAGGGGTAAATTTGATTGTTTTATCTACTTTCCAGGCTTAATTATTTTATCAGCAGAAAAGCTGGAAAATATTCTTATGCCTAAATAATTTCATGTTTATCATTAATTTTATTTTTTTTAGCCAGTCACCATGACACTGTTCTAATTCAGATAATGTTGTTTGGAGGAGGAAACATTTACATTGAGTTATCTAAAATGCTATTCATTCAAAGACATTGTCAAATGTATAAAGCACTTGTCAATAAAGTGGCATAACAAAAATACATTGTATTGCATATTTCTCTGGCACCAAGAGATACTAATCTTGTTTTGCATCCTCTGTATTTTCATAGGTTTATATATAGCTTAGTGTATGTATTGGTTCTGGGAAGAACAAATCATAAATAAATCAGATTTCTATTAAATTGTAAAATATTTAGGGCTGACATTCTCATAGTAATCTTTGAGTGAGGATTTACAAGAATGCTGATGCTGGTGCACCAATAATAAGCAATTATCACCTCTAGTTTCCTTGGATTTTCTCTATTTTGTGACCTGTTGTTATCAAATAGGCTTGCAGAATCAGAGTAAGTCTTTATCTTGCAGACTACATAGGTAACTTTGATTTTTTGAAAGCAATTTTTGTGGCAATTAAATTTTGATGGTCTGTCAGACATGTGCAGCCAATAACATAATTGGCTCTAATTTAAAAAATAATAATTTTTGCTATACAAGTAGCCAAAGAAAACAACGAAAGGGGACAAAGGGTCAAAATCTGTGCCAACTGCCTTTCCTCAGGAAAAGCCTGTAGTTGAGACAAGGGGAAATCATATATGAGAATCATTTTCTCACTCTGTATATAAATAAGGAGAAATTTTACTGTGAAAATATTAGCCATGAGGTTGTTTCTGACAGATGTCCTTACATCTTGGTTTAATCACAGTCCAGTGTAATGTTTTTGACCTCTATCTCCAGACAATATATGTTTACTCAGAGGGGAGAATGACAGCAAAATGCAATATTCAGAGTTTTTATTATAATTTTAGAGTACAGAATATGCAGGTAGTCATCATTCAAATCATAACTCAATAGTGCTGGGCAAGTAGCAATCACAAGATTTAATATGTGCACAAATGTTTCACATTGAAATCTGATGGACTGTATATTACCTCCCCTTAAAAGGAAAAGGGGATGAAAATAATAATAAAAACTATATGGGGGGAAGAGGTAAATTGTCACGGTTTTCTTTTCTCTCGCTTGCTCTTTTATATCCACAAGAACTCTGCCCCTCTTTAAGAGGTTTTCATGACGGGGCAGGGCAGAAGAGGACAAGTCACTGGTCCCTGGTCCCACTTGAGGTAACTGGATTTCTGTTCTTCCAGGTTTCTTTGTTCTGCATTTATATGCTGTCACTTTAGGTATAGCACCCTGAAACAGGAATAAGGAAGCACTTCTCTTCACACACACACAGTGTAGCCTTTGCTCAACTCTGTGCTGGTTTCAGGTGGAAAAGACACAGTATATTTTATTTATTCTCTGCTTTTCATTTAATGGCAGGATACACATGAAAACCCTCAAATACATGAGGTATACACATGAAAACCTTTTAAAATGGTCTAGGTAGATCTTCCTCCGACTTTTTTTTAGTTATTTTTGTTTATTTTAAATTAAGGCCAAAATACAGCCACAAATGTAATGTTTAAGGAGAAAAATACTGCTGGGGGGGGGGGAAGGGAAAAAATTCATAAAAATATCTTATTGTTTGTTCCAGAAAGATCTCATGGAGATCACCGACTTTGCCTAATATTGGCAGAGAGAGCTTGATTTTTGATAAGAAAAATAAGCAAATCTGGTTTGCAGTCAGCTCCATATGCTGTTTATGAAAATTCTGTTTCACTTACCAGAAATGCATTGTTTAATAGCTGTGAAACAGCATTTAAAGAAACATCATTGATTAATATGGTGAAGACTGATACACCGATCATTTATTTTAACCATACACTGATCATTGTTCCAGATATTCAATAGGGGTCTGGAAGAGAGAAAATGAAAAGGTCCTGAAGGTCTAGATTTATTTCTCTACAGATTTCTTGGACACCCCATTAGGCTTTCTGAGATGAAAGGAAAGAAAAAAAAAAAAGCTTCCCACCCTCTGAAACACTATAGAAAAGAATCTCACAACCAGAAGTTGAAAATGAAGGTACTATTAAGATTTGGCACTGCAAGGGCTTTTTGCACACATCCAAGAGAGAAATGTTTTTGTCATCCTCACAACGAAGGAAGTCAGAAAAGCCACTGCTAATCAGGAGATAATGTAATTCTAAACATGCCCTTTAGAACATTCATAGTACCACTCTGTTTAACAGTGTTGTATGACTTTGATTGCTCTGACTTCACATAACCATCCTGGCTTTAAAGTGCTTGATTTTTACAGGATCGAGTGGAGGCATGTGAAACCACTAATTCAAAAATCTCATTTTTCTAGCATATATAACAACACCTTTAAAATGTGAAGCTCTGCCATCAGTTATCTGAAACTGCTTCCTAATTATCTCACTATTCCTGGGATATGGCTGCTCAGAAGTGAGTTCCCTGAAGCACAGAGCTATCTCGACTATCTTAACATAGTTAGCTCAGACATCATTACCACTGCAGTGGAAGTAGTCCGAGCTAATTTCTTTTCCTCAACAGAGCAAATTGCTCTAACTTTGGAGGAGATAGTCACAGAATAAGAAATTGCCAGTTTCCACAGACATGGTGTACAACCTCTTCTTAAAGTCAAGCTTTTAATGGGTACACAGTAAATCATCGTGATATTTGTGTAATCTACTGGGGATTTTTCAAGTGGTGTCAGTTTTTCAGGTAGGCAATAAAACTTTTTTTTTCCCATGAAGGAATGAAATGGTAAGACTAAACAGAATGCTTAAAAATATTATCATTCGTGGTACTGAAATATCAAGTAGTAGAACTAAAGAGACAACCAGATGCACTTAGGGAAAAATCAATGCATTTGAAATATTTCTTTGATGACACACGCCTAGTTTTAGACTCCAAAGAGGTGACAGGAGAGGGAGACCAGCTGCAGGGATGGAAAAGATGAGTGAAACAGAGATAAGGCACAAGAGAAACAGGATAATAACAAAGATAATGATTGAGTAATTGTGAAGACAGATATTAAAGAGGAAGGAAGCATGGCAAGAACAGCGAATGCAGTAACAGGGTCTAATATATCAACTATTGGATATCATAGCTAGCAAATCACAAGTTTTAATACAACATGCAAAAATAAGTAAGAAAAGAACGGACAAAATAATGTAATGCAGTCTAAAATATTTTTCACTAGAGGAAAAATGAAATTGTAGAAGGGAACATTGAGAAGGAGAGTGACCTTTCAAAGAAGAAAAAATACTGAAGCAAAAACATTGTGATTTTTTCCCCTTTAATTAAAGTTCATGTCTACTCTTTTGTCTCAGTCAGCAGTAGATGCTGCTCATTTCTGAATTTTATTTATATTGTATTGGAGGGAGTATTATCATTATTACAAAGTTGTGTTTAGTTAATAGCTACCTTTGTTTCTCAGGCACATTGTTGCTGGGAAGCATTTCATAAAGACTACCTCTGTTAGCAGGCATCCTCAGTGCCAGATTTACCCCTCAGGTATTATCCTCCTCTTGGTAGGTAGAAATACACAACCTCAGCAAAGGACAAGTCCAGGTAATCCAGGTAGACACTCCACTGTGTGACAAAAAAAGCCAGTCAACATACCAGGACATGTGGCACACCTTCGTGGCAGATTTGTGTCACCAAAAGTGAAAGAAAGGTGCTCAAGAGGAATAAGTGAAAGACACATCATAGAAGATGGCTTGGTCCACAAAGCCACAGCCAGGTAGTGACTATCCTAGGGAAAGTCCTTTTCACATGAAGCCTGATGAGAAGATACGCTCCATTTCTATTTGCAAAATACAGATTTGCTCAAAACATGACATATGAAAGCTGTACCGAGATTTTTTTCTTCCTTTTTTTATAAACCCTCTTAGTGAACTTCCAAAAAGAAAACACAATGTGATATTTGAAATGTTCTAGGATTTCCATTGTAGGTACACAAGAAAAGAATGGAATTAAATATATCAGAAACTATACAATATAGAATTAAATCAAGTTTATGATATTGTGCATTAATTAATCTTGAATTTTTGACTGAGATATAGAACGGAGAATGTGCTATGAGAATGTTTAGTTTTCCAACAGAAAATTTTTTGTTGGTTGAAAGTAGCAAAAAAAACCTGTTAGACTAACAGGTAACTTTGTCTTTTTTTCCTTTATCTCTAGAGTAAAAAAAAAAGTATTTTCTTGATCTTCCTTAAACCAAATCTAGTATCAGTTATTAATCTACAGAAATGAGTCAAGCACTGAAATTAGTTCATTCTTTTTCTTATCATTATGATAATCACTTTCTTCATAGCTGCTTCTCCCAGTTAATTCAGCTGTAGATAATACCAAGCATGCAGGTGTCAGTTAATTTTTCTGAAATTTTTAAATATTTTCATTGAATTGCTCATACTGAAGCTACCTGACAATTTGGTCCTTCGCACCATTCTGATAATCTGTAACAGCCGTTGTTTGCCTTCCATTCAAGTGAAGCTTAAGCATCACATTACAACAGGCTTCAACTCACTGCAAACTGCATTTATAGCCAAGGAGACTGAAATTTTAAATGGTTTGAAAGTACCAGCAAAGCTGCAAGTTTTCCAGCTGAAAAGTACTCTATCTTGATAGTTAAAACTCACACCTGTTCAGAGGACCATACCAGGTCCTTAAAAATCAATTTATGCCCTCATAATATTGCAATAAATTTAAGCAATAACTTATCGTGAGATCCTTGAATTGGTTACAGACCCAGGAATGAATTTCACCTGTGGTGAGTGTTGTGTGAAGGGAAAAAAATGTACAAGAAAGATTCCACAGAACTAACAAGCTGATAAGTTAAACAAGAGGATTGGAAGAGAGCCTGCTATGATTGGTCATATTGGATAAACAATGTGAGAAAAGTAATGTGAGATATTTTAAAAGCCATTCTAAATCCTTACCCAGAAACAAAGGACAGATATACTACACTTTCTTTCTGTTAGCCAAGAAGAAGGAGTGAGGATATCATGCTTCCATTCATGCCTTTGTTGGGGCTCTGATTTGTCAAACATACTGAACTAAAGCCAGAAGAAAATCTGAGCTCTAGAGATATGAAACAAACCAGTGATAAAGGAAAAGACTGTATAATAGGATAACTATTAAATACCATTTTTCCACCAATTAATATCATAACAGATGCAGCTCTAATAGGATTAGAAAACTATAGTTTGACATGGAAACTCTGTGATATAGAACACAAAACCCCCCTGGTCCACAGTTGAAGAAAGCTAAAAATGTTGAGTTGCATGAGCTAAACAATAACTATCAAAACAACAAATATGTAATGCAAACAGCAAAAATCTAATAGCAGAAACTAGCTTCAAAATGTTTCATTGACCTGGTATTTGAGCTGCAAGGCTGCTATTTCACACCTTGTCTGTGCTGCCAACTTCAGCTTGCTCTACATCTGTGCTCATGTCTTTATGCTCCTGACCACACAAACTACACATCCAAGTGCAGCTCGTATATTCATCTTCAAGCTTTTAGATGTGATTGATGCCTGTAACAAATAAGTGGATTTGAAATAAAGGTTAAATGAATTATCATATTTATCTGGGCCTATGAGCTGTTATCAAGCCTTCCACAAGCTGGCACTGCACTTAGAAATGAGTATTTCAAAGTAAAAGGTTAAGGGTCTTATAAAGAGAGAAAAATAATCAAGTAATTGACCAATTTTTTTGCTAAGTCAGGTGATAAAGACACTTTATCCTTAAGTGTCAGGACAGATGTAACATTACTTGCAAAATCCTTTATGAAACTCAGAAACATTGAGCATTTTCTTTAAAACTTCATCTGTCAGTGGGAAATGCAATTGAGTTTAACAAGGTAATATATATGCTTGTGAATTGCCTTCCTTTTGTTTTACAGTGACATCAAATTTTCTGACATAAGACTAGAACCAAGTACAATAGAAAGCAGACAAAGATTCTTGGTAGAAAATCAGCAAATTTTGGAACTTACGTTCACATTTGCAAGTACTCAAGTATGGATTTCACTTCAGGAAATACAGCATACAATTACTATATAACTGTCCAAACATTACTCCTGTATTGCAACCATATTTCCTTCCCCCATTATGCATGATTTCTGAAAAAAAAGTTTGAAAGCTGTATTTTAGAAATGGCTCCATTCCAAGTCATTCTGTAGTGGATATTACTGAATATAATACAGCCCAGTTACTGCTGAAAATGAAATGGCTATTATTAATGTATTTGCTGTGGTAGTTACAAGCTTACCCTAAATTTGTGGTTAAGCAAAGCAAAATTTGGTGTGTGGTGCAAGAAAAAAAACTGAGGTGCTTAGTTATCTAAAGTTTATATGCTATCAGTAGTGATTATAAAACACCTTTATTCACACTTACAGAGGCTCCATCTTACTGCTTAAATTTAAAGCAATATTTTGAGGGCATAGCTGTAGCAGTGCTCATTAGATAGAAGCAGAGTCATCCTTCATCCTGTTCTACCCGAGCAAAGCTTGTAAAAATTAAGTGTAACTAGAGAAAAAAAAGTGTTGCAACCTGTCAAAGTCTAGGCATACAGACCTTCTTGTAGAGTGTGAATGCATAATACAAAGAATATATAACAGGCTACTTGGGTTTACTAGTTTAAAATGCTTTTTATAATGCATGCTTTTTATAAATGGCTATTGTTTTGAAATAGAGCAGTTGTTACATATTAACCACCTGTTTTTTTCAAGTATTCATTTAATAAGTAGTAATTAAATACATGCATCTGAAGATTACAGGAGTGTGGACATGAAAGCACATACTGTGACACATCCATGTGTACATATTACTTTTAGGAGGAACTCCGTACATCTGCAAGTGAAAGATAAGGTCTAATTTGAGGTTTCTAATTTCCATCTAATTTGAAGCTAAACCAACATATAAATGAAACATAAGTTAGGGTAAAATTCAGTACACACTTTCTGGACCAAGCTATGTCTTCCTCTCCAACAACCCACAACGTTTCACAGGGACAACAGGAATTAACTATGTCAGCCGTGTGTAATGGATGAAAATGGCTGAATCAGTATTTCTCAGTGTTACCGATTATCTTTATTTCACCCTGTGCTATGGGAGCTTATTTGAGTTAATTACGATTTTGCATCAAAAAAATAACAATTTTAAGTCTTCCAAGTAAAACTTTTTGGAGTTCTTCTACAGGAATTGCATTATCATTATTACTGGGGGTTTTTGACGGGCCCATTGTGTGAAACAGACTTATCGTTTCATTACTCCAGGACATTAAATTGCTCAGTGGAGTGAGCACATTGCCCTCTTGGTGTGCTGAATCATGCAGTATCTATGCAGGGTTTGCAAAATTCCTTTATCTCCAGTAACCTCTGTGACCCACCCCAATGACTGACTGGCAGCCTCCCTGTGTGAGGTTAGGATACCTCCAGGCTTTCACTCGGAGGAGCTTTTGTAAACTGTTCTTTTAAAAGCTGACCAAGGCCTTCACAGTTATGAAATACTCCAGGAACCTCTTCTGCCTAAATTCTTGTACAAGAGCCTAGTGTCAATGAAGCCTAAATGAGTGCCTAAATGAGCTCTACTACAAAGAGATATAAACATTGAAAATGTGGTGTTTAAATTTACCTGTGATTACCTGAATTGAATCTGACACAGATATGCTCCATGCTAAAACTTCCAGCGTCCACTAGCAGATTACTTAAACCCTGGCAGCGCAACAAACATTTTCATTTTAATTGTATCAAAATGATGACCCAGATCAAATCTTCCCCTTTTCATCATCTGGGCTGGAAACATTGGCTGTAATGTTGTCAGCAAAATCAGCTGTCCTAGCCAGAAAGCAGATAGCCCTGAGCAATGCTGCCTTCTCTCAATTAGCACTTTGCAAGCAAAGTTGGCCCATGAGTAAATTGGCATGAAAGCTCATTGAGCTAAATCAGATGAGACTGAGCAGTCAAACACGTAAAAGGAGATGGTATTTATCTTGACCAATCTGCAAAAAATAAACTGGAAAAAAAAGTTGCATTTTCTTATTTTTGGTGCCTTTTTTTTCCCCACAAACTTGTCATACAACAATCTGTCTAATAATTCTGCCTCAGGGAAAAGGTATATGCACAAAGGTGCAGACTTGAATAGTTTGAATTTGATTTTTTAACACAAATGTTCAAATAAAAATCTAAAGAGGAAAAAAATATATTCCACTATCTAATTTTTGGCTATGCATGAAGTTTAAAATGAAATGTAGATGAAGTTACTAATTTTTCAATTAATTATTTCTTTTATATCCTTCTGAAATTACACAGTATTTTATATTGTGAGTGCACCTAAAAAATGAAGAGACAAAATGAAGACAGTGCTGTGTCTATCCACAGCAGTTTTCTTTTGCCTTAAGAAAATTGAGTGAAGTTACACAAAAAAAAATCCCGCAACCACAATTCTCCTGCGAGATGTAATGTAAGCCTACAGCCACAAAGCACTGAAGGGCTTTTGAATCACATGGTTATTCCTGTGGCAATGTAAATATGTTTCCTTGAAACAAGGTGGCACTAATATAGACTACTGTGACACTTTTGGGATTAAAAAAAAAAAAAGCATGGAAAATGCATTTACAAAATTTGATAGAATAACAACAAAAAAAGTTGATCTATTCTATACCAGGTGTATATACTACTACAAAACGAGTAAGAAATCAAATCTAGCCAACAGAACAGGACTGCTTTCCACTTTTCCAGCACCCTGGATCTTAGTGGTTAAAATCTTCAGGACATTCTTGATTAGTTGAGACTAGTTTTTTTATATCTTTGTACCACACTCTGTGAGCAGCCATGCTGATTTCAAGCTGCCCATACAGGGAATAGGGAACTGAGTGGAGACACTGTGGATTTCTGCAGAGCATTGCTCCCTGCCTACCAGCGTTCCCTTCTGCATTTTTCTTGCTGGACCTGTACATTATTGCTCTCACTTACCAAATCCACCCCAATCTTGCTTCCTGTCCTTCCTGAGGAATACCTGCCCTCTGCACAAGCACCTCTTCAAACTCCTGATCTCCTGATGAAAGTGTTTCTCGCCACCGCACTGTGCTGTGAAAATTGATGATGAGATAGGTGTCAGGAGAGGGACTGGTTTTCTGGATTCTGTTTCCTTTCCTGAGGCCAGAATGGCTGGAAAAATCAAACTGGTTGTCAGGTCTAAGATTAACAGAAAGTTATGGTTTATATTTGATGTCTCTACAAAAAAGGATTTTTAGGTTTGGTGATTGTGTTGTTTATTTTTTCAAATGGTCAGCAAAAGACACTTCGCATAGACTTAGCTACTCAGTAGCATTTTGGGGTGGTATTTCCAAGATACATGTACACTTAAAATGGCACAGTATTTTTCCTTATTTTGTTAGTCATCATACTCCTTTCATTTACCTTCTGAACTTTTTTTTCTAGAAGCCTCCTCAAAGGCAGCCAAGTATGCAAGTTACCTTTAATGTCTTAATTCCAAAAGGGAATATGGTAAATGCCTGCCCTGCTCTTTATTAATGCATAGTTTACAGTGGAGATAATCCACATGATCCAAGGAACAAAACACCCACTTCATGCAGGTGCGTGGGCATGGCTGAGTTTCACTGTGCTGCCATAAATTTAACACAGGCCTTGAGATTTATTCACACCGGATAAATATGCAACCCTTCAAATGATTTTGCATCCAATATATCACTAATTTATAAATGTAAATAAATAAACAAAAAGCTGGCACTTGACTCTTGGTAGAATCTTTGAAAAGCCTTGGTACTTTCATTATTTATTTTGCTTAACGAGGAGGAAATAATGCCTAGTATGCAGTTGTTAACACTTCCTATAAACCTCTAAAACAATTTTTTTTTTGCTCAGTGACAAGAGCTCTTCACAGGTTTTTATACAAAATCTGTAAGCAGCTATCCAAGAGCTGCAGGTTTTTTCCTCCAGCATTCTTCATCCTTCTGTTTGCTATTCTACTTGGCTCTGTTCTTATGTGTTAGTAAGAGGTGCCATTCTAAACCAAAAAAGTTTAATCAAAAGCGTATAAATTTGCTGATGTGATGATAGATCAAATACAAGGGTTCTAGAGTAGGCTTTAAAGAAAACCCACAACGTTCTGTAACACATTGCACCGGATGACTTCGCATGCTTCGTTATGGCACCTCAAGAAACAAATCCTCCATAACTTGACATAATGAGAAATTTTAAAATGGGGAAATAATAAACTAACAAATAGGAGTAATAAAGGCTGGTTTCCTGATTTGACCTTCATGGTACTGTCACTGCACCTATTCCTGCTGCTCTGGTCATTTGCTCAGGTGGAGCAGAGTGTGGACACAGAGAGACAACTCAGGCCACTGAGTACTTGTGGCTTTTTTTCCACCTGTATCTGTGCCTTACCTAGAGAGCCCTCTCATAGCCAGAATATTAAGCTGGGGTAAAGGCTGTTCAAATGTGACTTTATTGTTTCTGGACAATTACTCCATGTATTTGTGCAACACCATACCTAATCTATTAAGTATGGCTAGAGCTTATGTTTCTTTTGTGGAGTCATATCTGGCATTACATCATGGCTGTAGTCATGTTTGACTATACTCACTAAGAACCCAAAACTAGGATTTCTCTCACTTCCTTAGACCTGACCGTGTGTGTACACAGCACGTGAGAAGAAGGAGAGACTGGTAGTTGTCAGTGGCCAGGATTCCTTATCTCATGATTCTCAAAGCAGCACAATATTCTTTGACACTGCTCTTTCTCACCTTCAAACGAAAGTGTTGGAAAGGCAACTTCTACCCTTTCATTTTAATACATTTTAATCTTGTACTTTACTTTGCCACACTTACTTAGGCTTACTCCACAAGTCCTCTCATTGAAGTTATTAAAATGTCAGCATACAGTAATCAGGCTACTTTGAAGATCCTTCTTGGAATATAAATGGAGCAATTTTATCTCTATACATTTTATCATCTCATGCAGATAGAAAAAGCCTCTTGAAACAAATGCCCAATAGAACAGGTATCATAAGAATTTATGTGGGCAGATAATTATGTTAATTTGTTGTCATTTTTATTATTGCCTTTTATTATTACTAAACTGTTGCCTATTAAAACCGATAAGTAATTTCCCCTTCACAAAAATGAAATAATCTTCATGTTAATACATTTCTAAAATAGAGGTACTCACAATACAAGAAACATTGCAAGCAATGTACGATTGTGTTTTAGCTTACAACAGAAATGAGTATCTGGAGGTCACAAGGAGTGCTTGGAAAACAGCAGGCCTTGGTAAGGTGCAGAACGATGTGTGGGAGCACATCAGGCAACTGGGAAAGGTATTTTTGCATAAGATACGTGTCTAGCAGTATATATGTTCACGATGGTTTTTTGTAACGCTCCTCCATCTTCTATTGTTTATGATTTTCCATTGCCATATCACATCTCTCATCAGAGTGCATTACTTTTGAGTCTGGGCTTGTGTCTAGCTGATACATCTCAAAGGCATCTGTGATACTACAGGGGTGTCATAAGTACATATTTTTAATCCTTTCTTCTTTCGAGTCGTACTCCCGTTTCTGTTTATTAACTGCCACTCTTCAGAAACCCTGGGCTTGAAGATTTGCCACCTCCCTGTTTTTTTCTGTCGTTGTATGCTGCCTTCAATTTAAGCAACTAAATTAAGTCAGTGGCACCCAGCTTCTCTCTCAGGGTTTTCACCTGCTGCTTCTAGGCAGAAAAAAGAGCTGTTTTCCCCAGTCTGCAGCTGTAGGCTAATTATCTCTGGTCTGTCAGCAGAAAATTTAAAGAAATACACTCTTTCACTCGTTTTGTTGGTTTTTTTGTTTTCTTTCAAGTAAACCACAGGCCAAGTGCTCTCCATGTAATTTTTAATTTAACACTACTGGCTTCATAGCCTGTACATAATAGATGAATTTAGCTGGGTAGGTTATGATTCACCTAACTCTTCTCCCCAGGCATCCAATGGAGAATTCGTGCACCATATGGGTCTTGGATTCTACAACAGAAGTTGGACACCTAAAATTTAGTTTGAGCATTGCAATGCCCACAAGTCTTTCTGCATCTGGGGCACAGAGATGTAACTCAGCTCTGCCTGAGGTTGCTTACCCTTCCTCCACCCCTTCAGACTGAGGTTTCCTGCCCCACCTTAGCAAATAAATGAATAAAGGGCATTAAAGACACAAAGTCAGAGTGTCTCTTTCCCTCATTCAGATTACAAATGTTTAAGATTGTGCCCCTGATTTTAAGGGGAAATTCAGCCTCATTTCTGAGGATACAGTTTTTCCAAAAGCAGGATAAGTTTGATAAAAACTCTAGATGTATCAACAAGGTAAGAAGCTTATTATTCCTCTTTATAGCAGAAGGAAGGAATCAAAAAAAGCACTTAGTTTAATATGCGACAGTTTCCTTTAATGACCCACTTAAACATGAAATAAATAAGGTCACCCAAAGTTTACACCTGTGCTATTTGAACACCACTAAAAGAAGCATATGGAGCATGCTGAATTCTCTGTTGACCTAGCAGTAATTTTATTCATGTTGCCAGCAGAAATACACTGCTTATTAATTAGTTTACTCATCCTTAATTTTTTTTTGCATTAGCTTATAAATAGACATTTCTAGATTAAATCAATCATTTGTCAAAGATCTGACGGGTCAGCCATGTCCTTGTCAGAGAAACTGGTTAACACTGCATTTAGCAGCTAAAAATTGTCTCTGCTAATGGAAGAGAAACAGGAATCCATCCAAATCTCATGGAACTAATTCTAAAATAACAAGACAGACCAGCAAAGCTTTCTTCTCTACCTTATAGTGGAGAACTGAAAGCAGTTGTAGACACCTAAGAAGCTGAAGCCCATAGAAAAGACATATGGCACAGGATCCATCATGTGACTGCCTGGATGAGAAAAACCGAAGACATCTGAAAATGTCATCTGTGAATCTTGACTGCTGGTGGGAACATCCCTCACCCAGAGTTAAGCTTTTTGAAGTGCAAGGCCTCAGCTGTTTCCTTGGCACTTCCTGCTGACATCCTTGTCTTTGATGCCAGCACCAGCTCTGCCTCTTTTAGCATAAAGTACTTGTCTTAAACATGAGGATAGATTTTTACCTAAATCTTAAATGATTTTTAACTCTTGCTCTGTTTTCCCCACAGTTTGTAATGTCATTTGGCTTGATGAATTTGGAGCTGTGACTGTTATAAAGTGCCCCAAATGCCCCAGTGGGATGATATTTTCTGCAGTTATTGTACTCTTTGCAAAAATTGTCCCTGCTGCCTGACCATTTGGCACAAGCCAGCTTGTTCTGGCTCTTAGTGGTAGAAAATGCACAAGTGAGTTGATTTCATAAATATGTTTACAACATTGTTCATTTTGCCTTCACTCTTTCTGAAAAAAAAAAGGCCATTGATTTCCCATTTATTTTCCACTGTTTGGATTTTAAGCCCTTTGAAGTTATATGAACATCAGGGGGATCAAAAACCACAGTGCTGAAAAAGTTAAGCAGGTTTTAAGCAAAGAAAATATGTGTCCAGACTTGTTGAAGCTTTTAAAATGTCATCTAAAAATCAGTGTAGAGGAGTCAGCGCTGGCTCTGCCACTGAACATAGAAAGCAGCACTTTGCAAAGAGCACTTTCTTGTTCAAGTACTCTAAAAGTGTATTTTTAAACATCTGGAGCTGTGAAAGCTGTTTGGCTGAGACTGTTTGTTACAGGAGGAGGCAGGGGATGGCAGGCAGCCATGGGATCAACAACATAACACCTGGTTTCTGACCTAAAGTGGCTAAGAAACTGAACATCTCATCATTGGCAGCCACAGCTTCCCTGCAACATGATCTCTTCTCTGATATATTTGTATTGCGCTCTTTTTAGGCCTCCTGTAGGCTTTCGTTCAAAAAAAACCAAAAAAAAAAAAAAAAAAAACCAACAAAAAACCCAACAACCCCCTGAATTCTTTCTTTTCCTTGTAGAAACTGGCAGAGAGACAAAAAGCAGAGTATGAAAGACAGTAAATGGATCTCAGCAGGAGGAGCCCTGTTCCCCTTACAATGACCAGCCAGCACGTCTGTTGCTCCAGCGCAGAAATCCAAGTTTTGTCTTTAAAATCACCAGGCGTCTTCTAGACCTCATGGATTCCCTAATTTTTCCTCCAGTTCCATATTATAGCATTCACGCTCCCTGCTACAGGGGTCTAAGCATATCAAATGCTGCTCAGTCTGCCAGAAGGATTCCTTACAAGCACTGCGCATTTGTTTCGGTCCTACGCACTTCCATACATTTTTTGGTATAGACGTGTACGAAGTCAGTGGGAATTATGCCTGCGCAGGGCAGAGCTGAATGCAGCCCCAGATTTACTGTGTCATCCAGTATTTGTAGCACAATAGCGTTTGTCAGAGTGCCAGTGTGAAGTGCATGTGGATTTCAAACAGCTGTAGTGCTGCCATATGCTGCCCTTTGGTTAAGCCATGACTTAAAGTTCAGCTTCCCATTTAGAGCAAAAATTGACAGATCCATCTTTTTTTTGGATCTTCAGAAGCACTCAGGCTCTTTATTGTGCATTTTCTCGTTGAATCTCTCTGATTAGTGCTGCTGACACCTCTCCCTGACATTGGCCCCAGAGGGTGCCTTGATTTCTGAAAAAAGAAACCTCCTGAAGGAGTCCACTGTCCACCTTTAAGGAAGCGTTTGGGATCTCAGCCCAAGACAAAAGCTCAGAGGAGAGTGCATTGCCAGTAAGACCTAACCTCCAACTTTAGGATGTGGCAAATTGGGACAATGTGAGGGTCAAATCAAACAAGATTTAAGCTGTGCAAACGGGCTTGCAGTCTCTTCTGAGACGTGAACCATGACCTCCATATTAAAGGGCAAGTCCCTAAATGTCAGGTTTGGGGATCCACCTCTCCCACCGAGCAACAACAGGATGATGCCTCTGCAGGTGACTGGTGAGCAGTGCTGCAGCCTGACTCCCTAAGCTGCTCGTTCATGAATTTTAGAGGCTTTTCTATGCAATAGCTGTTTCATCTACCAAAAGTGATAAAACTCCAACAGAAAATAACTGACAGGGTACTAACCTGAAATCACATAATCATACCTGTATTCTGAGTCATGCTAGCAGTGTATTTCAACCCAGGACTCCTACATTACTGGTGAATGACCTAAACTGCATGTTTTCAGAGGTCATGGAGATGTGACAGTCTGGTTGCTAGCAGGGACTTTTAGGACGTGGGAAAGAACCCAGACTTAGCTCAGGGTGTGGTCTGTCTGAGAAAGATGGATTGAGAAATGAGACCATTTGTTAGTACATGGGTGATTCATGTGGTTTGTGAGGAAAAAAATGGATTAAGAGGCCTATTTGAGAAAGGAGCTTCACGCATCTGGTTGGAAGATACAACATCAGAATATTCAGAGAAATATTTCCTGTTAATGTATTATAAAGAAAATATCCTGATTTTGTTATACAGAAATATAGGTAGAAACCTCTTAAGCTTTGCAACTGCAGCCAAAAATATAATCCTCTCTTTCTGGATAGGATAGCTAAGAGGTGCTGAGCAGTTTCAAATCCTACTACTATTAATGCAAGCTTAAAGCGCTTTATCACCACCCAGGATGTCTTACAGGAGTAGTTCCCTAAAATGCTAGGGACACAAAAACTGGCCAGGATGGCATCCAAACTGTTTCTCATGCAGTTCCTCCTCAGCTTTTCCAAGGTTATACGATAGGAAAGTGCCATGCAATTTTGACTGGTAAACTATATATTCCCTCTCTCTTTCTTTTTAAGGGACAAAGCAGACCTAAGGGAGAGTTCAAAGTACAGAAAAAAAGGTGTTTGGAGCATGGAAAATTCACTAAATGGAAATAGACAGGGCAGCATGGGTACCACAAGAAAGAGAATGAGATGAATGAATTTTAACTTTTCTTTAAGGTAGAAATATGCTAACAAGTGATAGAATTTAGGAGTTGATTTTCCTGTCTCAGAAGAAAGGAATAGAGAGATTCAAAAGTGGAAAGCTAAAAATTGATCAAAGAAAACACTCTTTCATATGATGTGTGACTGAACTGTAAAACTCACCTCCACAGAAAGCCACACAGGCCTGGAATTCAGGGAGATTAAAAAAAAATCATAATTTCAACACCCATTAGGAGTGTTCGGAGTTTTAATTTTTCACTGCCCCTAAAGAAAAATAACTTAGGACTTAACAACTGTGTTGCTGGGGGACTTGGAAATGTTACTGAATGGGTCTTATCTTCTATAGGGATTTAATTGCCACCTGATCCGTGTCTGTCAGTTGGTTGGTAATCAGGGGCCAAATTCTTCAGGACACTGAAATCAGTCGGCTGCACCAACGAGAAGCTTCACTTCGTGCTTAAGAAATCACGTTTGGGTCAGCCGCTGTTCCAGGAGCGGCAGCAATGTTAAGTGGAGCCATCAAACAGTAAGTAGTAAGTGTAAACCTTCACAGATCTCCGTCTGCGACCCAGAAGCAGCCTCTCCAGGGACGCCAGACTCCGGGTCTGCAGGAGATACTGCTGTGACAGTCACAGCTGGTTATCCCTGCATCCGTGATTCTCACCACCCGTGAAGCTTCCAAGGGTTTAATTAAGGCGGATCCTCCTCATTGTTCCTTGCGAAGCACGCCTGGCAGAGCGGTGCGGCAGATGAGCTAAGGCATGCCAAAAGGCCGGGATCGGCCCCCACGTGCCTCCCTTACAGGCTCAGCCCACTTCCAAGGAATCTTTTGAATTCCAAGCGGCTGCTCTGACGGCCGTGCACGGAAAGCCGAGCGAACTCGGCGGCCGGCAGCTCCAGCGCTGCGCCCGGCGCGCTCGGAGCCGTGCGGACTCCTGCCGTGTACAGCTCTTCCCTTGGAGAAGGAGGAATCAGAGCCCTGGGTAGGGAGGCTTCGCCACCTCCTCTCCGCCTCCCTGCGAAAGCCTGAACGATAGCCCACAGCTATCCCTCCCTGATTGCGACTGAAAGAGAAAATAAAACCAGTCCGTCTAACTTTCGTCAGCAGTGATGGGGCCTTTCTGGGGCAAAGTGTGTTGGTTTCTCAATCCATCAGCAGCGTGTCACAGCTGAAGTGCGGCGGTAAGATATCCCTCAAAGAACTGGTGCAAAAATGAGTCTCCCAAGTCTCATCTGGATGCTTGTAGGCACCAGTCTATTAATGGTGTCTTGTGTAAAGAGGATGCTGTGAAAACATTGCAAACAGCCAGCTACACAGGGAGACAAAAGTGTTGTATAACTTGATAAATATAGTTCTGATGCTATCTTTGAAATATTTAGGCTGAGTAAAAAATCCAAAGCAAAAACGTCTGCTGTTTTGAAATGCAGCACTAGAACGGAGTGGAGGGGAGCTGGCAAAAGGGATTTATGTCTCTTCTGCAGGAACAATGTCTTAGTATAAATCCCTTGTATTGTGTGTAATCACATAGGTTACACCTTTCGGTGACCAAAGCATCCAGAATTCAGTTTTATCACTGCTTGTCATAAGAGACTGAAGGACAAAGCTACGTAAAGAAGCTGGCTGCCACCAGACTCGTGCACTGACAGTAAAACCAACAGCACCTTCTCCTCTCCAGTTCTGAGCTGGCTTAAGGAAACAAACCAAAACCAAATATCAGTTATTGCCAAAAGTAATTTTGTCTTTTTCAAATACGCTCACTCAGTTTTGTGCTGCACATCAATAACTGCTTCTTAATTCTGCTAAAACGACGCTTTCCAAAGTGAACTGCTTACACTTTTCTGAGAAGAAATTATAACATATTTGATAATTTTTCTTAAATCACAAGAAGCAAGACAAAGCAATCTGAGATATTTTTAGCTTAATGTATTGACGAATGGAAATGTAAAACCAAGTGGATTGAAACGAGTTATATTTAAATTGTATTTAGGAATTTTACTGCATGCTATTTTCCTTCAGACGCAACTGAATAAATACAAAAGGAAGAGATAAAGCCATATAAAAATTCAAACTAAAGCTGATTGAAAAATAAGGGGCTTATAAGAAAACACACTCTTGGTACATGGACAGTTCCTGTGTTCCATCAGAACTTTATTTTTTTCAGGAAATGTTGTCACCAGCTGAAATCCAGAGACAGGCATATAAAGGGAGGAAAGCCTAGGGCATAATTTGAAAAGGAAATTTCAGGGTGAGTAACAAAAGCTTTGTCCAGAAATTAAACCTTATTTGGGAACATATCAAGCCCCAGCGAGGGCTGGCGTGATGGGCAGGGCTGGTGTGATGAGCAGGTGATCAGGGCATGGCATCTGGGTGTGCAATAAGCAGGCTGAAGGAAAGCAGCCAGCAGGTACTCAACAGTGGGAATTCGAGAAAAGACCTGCAGACCCAGCCATAGGAATCTCTACAGCTTGGACACTGTTTTGAGGCCTGGAAAATTTAGACATCCTTTGCTGGTTATGTACAAAAAGAAAATGTAACACATAATGAAGGGAAAGTGTGAAGCAAAGGCAGCACATGCACCATTTTTAACTCTTTCATCATCATCTGGATTTCCCCAAATCTCGAGATCCTTTAGCGTGACAAAGGGCTCTTCTGGCCTCACATCCTCCCATATTTCTCATGGCAAGGCAAGCTGAAGTGCTATTGATTCTGAATAATTACTAAATTATTCATGTGGTCATATGCGTCCAACAGCTGAGTTTAAAGACAGTCAGAATTAGATATGTTGAACGAATTAAGAGATTTGGAAAGACTAGAAACATAGCATGTGGGCATGAACAGATAATGTAATAACATTGCACAGCTGACCTGCCTGTTGTGCATAAGGAATAGAATTGAATGCAGGAGTAGGAAGGAATGAGTTTAAATATTAAAGAGAGGCCAAAAAGACTCATTAAAACGTGAACAATTTTTATTATACATTTGCTAGTAATCCAACCTACTTTTAATGAACAGATACAGCAAATTGCTGACAATGTCCAATGAAATACAAAATACAATTTTATGGCATTGATAGCAATCTTTTATAAAAGCAAGTCACTGTTGGTATGTTTTCGAGTACAATCTCCATAATATTCAGAACAACACTCTTATAAAGCATTTTCTCATAGCTGAGGGCTGTAGTAAAAGCTGTATGAGTATTGCTTATGCGTGTGCAATTCTGAACTGTGATAAGTAGGATCAGATATCAAACTGAATGATGCTAATTTATATTCACTGATGGTCTGATCTAGAAGCAACTATCCTCCCACCCTCAACGAATTCCCCATATTATTAATTTAATAATTGCACTTCTTCAGCAGTCTAAGCACATGAGGGTCTTTCAATGCACTTATGAAAACATAAGTTGTATTCCAGCTGTCTATGACAGTGTGCACAAGGTTCTCTGCTTTTTGGAGTTTGACTAATCCCACAGTTACCCAATTCTTGCAGATCCTTGATGTCTTTTTCACAGGATCTGAGGCTGCAGAAAGCACTGAGTTCTGGCCTGGGCTCTCCTCCCTATTTAGGCTCAGCCTCCTCTCAGTGTCTAGCAGAACAACCTGGCCTGATCTCCTCACCTACCTGAAACAACCAACACTTATCAAACACTACACTTGCCTTTCATCTGTCAACACTTTTCTTCTGCACTTGCTTTCCACCAAAGCCTTTCCCAGAGCTGTGAAGACCCTGCTTCTCTACCTGCACAGCTGCCACCTTGCTCTGATTTCTCTCTGGATTTTGTCATTGCAGATCTCCCTGAGCCTCTGCCTCAGAAAGCCACTGCCCTCTCACACCCTTTCCCTCTCTTGCCTCCTCCCTCTGCTCCACAGGCCTTCCTCCAGAAGCAGCCACCAGCAGCTCCACCTCCTCATCCTCACAGTGTATGGGCAGGCTCTTACCCCTCCTTCTCAAGAGGGTTTCCTATGGATTGCATTATGCCTTAATTACACATCAAGTATTTGCATGAACCATGTGAAAGGCGGGTATTATTCTGTTTCACAGACGACAGCTCAGCCAGCTGAATCCAGCAAAAATTGGATTATGAATAGCACAATCATTAATACACTGTGGTATACGCTCCAACATTCATCTTTTTCCAAAACAAATATTACTTGATTTCTGGTCTGATGCTTCATGTAATGACATACCAATTGTATAAGGAGTTTGTTTGGTGTTTTTAAACCCTGGGCATTTTCCCCACCAAAATTTGTATTGTGGCTGTGAAGATGAAGAGGAGCAGTCAGAAAGACTGAATTTTCATTGTCCTTTATTTTGCTAACCACTACAAAACTTTAAGCTTTTCTGCAAAAATAAAATTTATGGTGCCCATAGAATCAAAACGAGTGTGCTGCTGACTGAGTGAGCATTTGATCAATGCATCACAGCAAAGCTAAAGAGAGAGGCTGAACAAGAGGTAGAATGTTTTAAACCAAGGCAGTATCATTGTTATGCTTACTTTGTGAGGCACTATTTTATATAACAGATCCTAATTCCACTCTAGATGGATAACTACTGTGAATTATAATTTTATTTTCCACTTAGTGGAGCCTATTGACTTGGACTAGCTCTTGCCAGAGAACCAGTTTTGTAATAAAGGCAGTAAATTCTGATTTTGTGCTTGTTTGATAAATTAATAGTGAGGTGTCAGCAGCAGGAAAAAAGGAAAGTATTTCTTTTCCTCTGCAAGTTATAAAAGATGGGTTGTAAGACAATGACTTCATGCTGAGTGTCTAAGACATCTTTGACTAAAATGAGTTCAGCAACTCAGTGGAGGTTCTGCTCTGTTTGGGAAGGTATGCATGCAAGGCACTCCTGTTAACCAAGCATCCTTGGCCCCAGGCATAAATATACAGATAGTTATTACACTGGCAGGGATTTTTCCCTCCCAGTGGAGACACAGTTTTTTAGCAACACAAATTTTCCCTTATTGCAAAGACAGTGGCAAAAATAGGTGCCCATGGGTGTCAGTATACATGCTAGTTATAAATATACATAATAATGTATGTTTATTATACTTAGAAAAAAGAGGCACAGTAATGAAAATGCCATGTAAACTTGACACTATTGAAGTATTTGTTTAGCAACATCTTCCAGTATTTAACAAGGATTAAAATACAAACAATAGCCTTGACCTTAACTAAGCTAGAGCCACAGCTGTAACAGATGGCTGTGCCAGACAGGCTCTCAGCACAGACCAGACCTGAGCACCTCACAGCAGATGATGACGTGGGAGCCCTCACGACAACCCACCGAGATCAGCAAGTGGAATTGCCTGTGTGCAGCCATGAAGCAGGGAGTGAAAACACAATCCAGCAGAGTATCTGTGTGCCCAGAGAACACAAGGCTATTTCCTTTGAAGTGGCTTACAGATGTAAATAGAGAATTAGGCCCAAGATTTACTGAGATGCCAGAGGATGCTCACATGTTCCACTCTTATGCCTTCTCCTGGACCAAATCTCCCAAGGTCATCTGTACCAGAGCCTGGAGGTGAACCTAAGTGCCACTGTGACTTTCCCTTTAAGGTCAACTTCCAGCACAGATTCTGTGAACTGGATCTCCAAAATGAGCTCCAACTGCAAGAGGCCATACTAGTTCAACCATCTCCCAGTCCAGGGGTTTCTGTACATCCCATTTCAGAGTACTTGTGCCATTGCTACACACTGAGCGTCTTAGCCATACTGTAATTTTTCTCTGATTATTCAGAAAATAATAAATAATTTGACAAGTGGGAATAGCATGACCCATACTACAAATAGCTAACTGTGAAATTTCTATGGCTAATTGGCATCTGTTGTTAAAGTGACAAATGCATATTTGCCCTCTGTAGACCTTCCCACCTGTTACTCCACGGATCATGACACCATTTATGTGCTGCTAACAAACGGAAAGGTGCTTCACTTTCGGGGTGATTTGGCTTAGTCCGATTTGTTACCCTAGTGAAAATCAGGGCAGCAGAACCACAGGAATTGTATTAAGGCCTGTGCTACTTGCACGTTGGCCCCCATCTCCTGTAGACTGCAGTGAAAGAACCACGAAGACATATCTTGACTTTCCAGCACATCCAATCCTTTGTCATCCTCCCGATGTCTTTCATCTCCTGTCTCTTCTTGCTCAGCCCTGTCACCTCAGGCTCATCGCTTCCTCTCCTCAGGAGAAACAGTACCCAGAAGGCTTCAGGTATGTTTTTTTTTCTCTGATTTTGCCCACAGAGTACATCCACCGCATAATGCCTGGGAATTATTGATGTGGTTGTACTCTCAACTCCAAGATCATCCAAGAAACCTGGCTACTGCACCTGACTGCAGTTCTCTGAGTTCCAAGGGCATAAGATGCCCAGGTGTTTTCTAAAATCTGCTGATATATGGAAGAGAGAATTTGAAAGAAGTAGGTTAACAGAAGTCAGTGCACTCTAAGGAGATTTCCTATAAACCACTAACAATCAGGCTGGAGAGAGGGGGAAGAGGAGGAAGAGAGAAACGGGAGGGAGGCAGGCAGGCAAGTTTGGTGACTTTCTTATTTATTTTCACCTTTTAAAAAAGAAAAAATCGCAAAACTAAAGAAGAAAATACTTAGAAGGCAAGGTTTCCATAGGAAAAAAATATTTTATTTTTTTAAGAACAAATTCAGTTTGAAACAGACGTGGAATGTGATTTTCATAATTTTCATTTTCTGGGAACTAATTGCAATGTGGAACTAAAGCAGATTTCAAACTTATGACCGGCTAGTTTTAATACAGAATGAAACAAACAAACAAACAAAACCAAAAAATAAAATTAAAAAAAAAGAAAAAGAAAGAAGAAATTATTTATAACTCAAGCATAATACTGTGTTACTTACAAACTGGACAAAGAAATTCTTAAATAAATATTCATGGTACACAATTTCAGCACAAATATGCGGCAATTTGGCAACCTTTTATATAATTTTTTCCTCAATACAGTGCAAAGGGGAATGACACTGCCTTTAAACAAGCTGTAGCTAAATACATTGCAAAATTCAAATTTTATACAAAACATCTTGCTCAGACTTTATAAAAAACCAACATTGCTCTATATACACAATCTGGTTAAGAAAAGCCTTTTTTATCTTGTTTTCATGTGGGTTTTTTAATTATTTAAAAATGTGAATAAGGCTACTGTAACACCCCAAATCCATATACAGTAAATCTGAACCTATTTACAGCATCTTCACTTAGACATGATGGTGCAAATTCCAATTTGGGTGACTAGGGATGATCATACAAGCAAGGCATTTACAGTAACTTTTCAAAGCTGGACCAACGTCAAAGAAAGGAACAGTTGGTAGATTGTCATAATTCTGCACCAGACACAAAACAGACGCACAGTACATTTTTTTTTTCAATTGGTTGCAGGTTGCTCTTGAGCAATTAGTCTGATTTTTTTTCACAGTTTAGAAATAATAGAATGTAACCAACTGATGAAGCATAGATATGATTTAATAAAAATAAGGATCAGTAAGCCCATCTTTTCCCTTCCTCCCCCTCCCCCAAAATAAAATCTTAATGACTTACAAGAGAACCTTGTATGGATGGATTCATAGAAAAGAAGGGTTGTTGAAAAGAATTACATATGTACTGTAGTTAGTCACCATGGTAACCTTCCACAGAACCATGGGTTGGAATTTTTTTTGTTTTTTGTTTCACTCTTTTGGACCAACATCCCAACATTATCCTCAGGTTCAGAAAACAAAGAGAGTGATAATTTCTATGACACATATTTTTCTTTTCTTTCTTTTTTTTTTCTTTTTTTTTTTCCTTGCAGGTGCTCACCAGAGGTCTGAGAACCCTAAAATGCTGTTGCTACATTTTCTTTCCAAATCAGAAAGCGAAGTGTTACCATAGTAACATGACTATGTTAGAAATGTCTATTTGCATAGCACATATAAAAGTAGAGTTTTTTTTTTTATTTCCTCTCTAGGGTAGGAGCTTTAGGGGAATAGCCATGCTAAAGAGAAAACTTTAACCTGAAACCCCCCTCTACGAACCTCAACAAAATCTACAGAACACATCAGCCTGTAAGGCAAGGGAAAACACAACATGGAAAATAAATGCCGGCACATCTTTTGCTGTTAAATATGTGATGCAGTAACACTGAATTCCTGATATTTTGGACCTTTTATTTTCTACTTTTCTCTTACAAGATGCTTTGGAATTTTTTTTTTTTTAACTATGCTCCCACTGGTGGTTTTGGATAGCTGATTTTTCTTTTTCCAGAAGTATTTTATTTTAAAAAAATGTGTGCTTATGCATACATATATATACATACATACGTATGCATATATACTTATATATGTGTGTATATACATAGACACACACACACATATATGTAAAATGATGACAAGACTATGTAATTGCCGCAAATGAATTTCACATCTTCTGGTGTAGATTCTGTGCAATCTCAAAATATATATTAGTAAAAAAATCCAAACCAAAAGTAAGAAAGAATGAACAAAAGAAAAACTCTCACTTTATATCCCTTGTGTTCTATACACCTATTATAAATAAGACATATTTTCCTTTTCCATCTCAGTGTCATAATTTATTTTACTCTTATGGACTGCCAGAGGTTTGCCATATGTGCTTTAACTTTGCAACAGAGCACCAATGAACTGCTGTGTCAGTCAGTACCTACACTCACTGTGCAGGGACAGCACTACAATGAGCCAAAGTGCCCAAAGGGTCAGTCACAAAGAAATTCTGCCTTACTTTTAGAGATGAGCAAGGTTTTGTGGTTTGTTGTTTTGTTGGGTTTTTTTCCCCAACAACTTTATCAGTGATAGAATTATAGCTCATTTGACCCACTGGCTTATAATCATCTCGGGCACTTGGCTCTCAGTTGTTTTCTTAAATGCTTTCCCTATGTTTAGTATAATGTGATAGTATAGCAGCTGAGTCTGCTTAAAAGTCATCCAAAGCAGACTACGTTTTTGCTACAGCTTCAAAGCTGTGTATTTTATTGCCAGTACCACAACAGCCCTGCCCTAATATATCCTCAGTGGCCTGCTATTGTCTTGTCTTCTCCAGGCTTGTTCACTTACTAACAATACCCCTTTGTTCTACTGTATTGAAGGTACTATTTTTTTCTGCATACTGGTATTTGATAACCGTGAATTCCTTCAAATGCAGCCTTAATCCACTGTGCATGTTATTATGTTCCCTACTTGCCTCTTAAAACTTAGCATACCAAAGTGCTGTGCTACCTAAATGCATTTTTTTTTTCTTCTCACCTTCTATTTGGTTTGCAGCAATATTCAATTGCCCTTCAATAATTCAATCAGCCCTTCCCTCCACCACCCAGTCCTGCTCTTGACTTTGTTGACAGCCTAACTTTTTGGCTGGAAGGCTCCTTACTATCAAACACAATTTTTATAAATGCATTACCCATTCGAGTGAGGCTGCTGTAGCAGATGGATGGAGTGTGGATCTCCAAACATTAATGTTCCATTAGTGATTCAGGAGGTGGAGTGAAAGGAAATCTTATGTGAAGGATGGCACAGCCCGGGATAACAGAAACAAATGGAACAGTGACGGACTAAAAGCAAGAGAACTTCAACAAGTCTTACTTAGACACCAAGGTCTGTGTGACAAATCCAGTACGCACTGAGAGAGACACACAAAAGTCAGAAGATTGCATTTCAAGCTTGATATATCCTAGAGCATCTTCCCAGGATGCCTAGAGCTATTAACATCCACGGATTGCTCCATCTTCCCTTGGCTTTTGTACACGCCTGAATGCCCACAGCACATGGCTTTGCGGATGATGAATGTAACAAGAGTACAGCAATCAGAATGGGCATCTTCTACATAAAAGTCTTCCAGCTTTTAGTGAATACTTATTCACCGAGATAGGGATTCTACAGACTAGGTAAGCTGTCCAGCTCGCATCGGTTCCTGGAGAAAACAGCTGTTGCCTTCTCCCCCCTGTGCTTAAGTCAATGCTAGCGCACAAGGCGTCATCACAAACCCCAACAGAAAGCATTTGACCAGTGAGTTTCCTCTACGACTCAACTGTACCACAGAGCTGGTTGTGTGTTTCTCAGACCTTGTAATAAATGTTTGCTGGACTCTGAGGAGGCATCTCTTGAACTATGTACACCGGATGTCCATAGTCGCCGCTGACCTTTTCATAGTGGGGGCAAAAGACACTGTCTGCAGTCCTTAGAGGAATGATAATGTCACTGGGCTCAGAACCATTGTTGTTGCCACTGCGTTTTGGGGTGGCTAATGTACTAAGTGATAGAGTTGTCGTGTGTTGCGGGGAATGCTTCCTGTGTCTTCTCCGGTACTTCAACAAAAGAACCACCAAAGTGATGATGATGACGATGAAAATGATGCACCCTGATGCAATCCCTGCAAATAAGGCCACCTCTGAACCCAGTATACTGGAATGCCCAGCCTTACTGCCATCTGTGCTAGATCCTGGAAAGAATGGAAATACAACAGACAAAAGTTATTGCCATCCTGTGACCCATTTACGTTGCTTAAAAATGTGTAGAGTAAGCAAGACTGGAAGAATTAACTGACAGCTAAACTTTGACAAACCAATTACCCTGTTAGATAGCTAAATGCAAACAGCCGAAGTCAGCAATCAATATAAAGCAAGACTTTGTGCCTGTTGCTCTCACTTTTGTGTTGCTCCCAAACCACCCTGTTTCATACATCATCATCCATCAGCGGCGAGAAGCGTCACTGACAAGGCAGCCTTTGATGCACATGGCATCTTCTAACAGATGCAGGCCAGCCCCAGGCACAAGAGAGGGGTGGGATAGGACTGGAAGGGAAAATAACACAGGGAAATGACAATTCTCAGAACAACTGGTACTGTTCAGTGCCACATTGTTCCCCCTGCTATTTTATCTTTCGTATATTGATTTAAGTTAAACCATCCTTAGTGCCTCTTTACAAGGACTCCTCTTGCTTGGAAATGAAATTAAGGAGCTTGAGGCAGCATGGGAGACAGGCAGAATGGTTATGGCATGTCTGTTAGTATTAACTTACATTTACTTAAAAGAAAACAATACCACACATTTGGTAATCAGAAAAAGCTCATGTACTGAACAGCCTGTTGAATATTTGCCGCTTATCACACCATCATATTATTTGTCACAAAAATTACATGAATGCTCATTGACGCTTTTTCATTTCTAAATTTGAACCTATTTCCCTCTCTTGATGCTCACTCACAATGCAAAAATGATACAGATGCTATATTCACATAATTGTTAACTCTTCCTACCAATGCCTCTGCAGGGATCAGCTGAAGCCACTCACTATATCAAAGATTCATTAGCCCAGTAACTAAAGACAGAGCTGGCAAGGAAAACTTGTGGCCTTTTTTGGGAATCACCTGTCAGCAAAGTTTTGCTTTATAGCATTACTAATTACTGAATTTTCTTCTGGACAAGCTTGAGTCTTAAGAGTCAAGTTTTCTCTTGTTCACCCTGTGGGTGAAATGCATCCTGAAGATATTTGTTTCGAATAATCTATTTATTTTGTTTAGATAATTATTTAAAAAAAAATAAACCCAAAACCCCAAAACTTTACATGTAGTAAAAGACCAGCCATACATGTCTAAACTTCATATGGCCAGCTAAAAGATCAGGACATTAATTATAGATGCCCTGAAATAAACTTTATAAATGGCTGTCGAGAACCACTTGATTAATGTATTATGCGGGAAGAGAAGGAGACTCGTTCATCTGCCAGAGTACTAAATGTAAGGCAGCACTGACCACTGTAAAGCTGCTTAGCAAATGTCCTATCCAAAAATTTTCCTGTAAGTGAGGGACACTGTCACAAGACGTAATTAACTTCCACAGCAGAGTGGAAGAGGGGAGAGAGCAGCTGTTGCTAAAACTTGCAGCTCCCCCACACCATCCACTGGAGCAATCAGAACTGGCTTTTGCTTCACCTCACAATGAAAACATTTGCTCTTCTGGCATGTTAATGGTAAAACAAAACACATCTGGGGACTAAGGAGGAGAAGACGTTCCAGGGCAAAGTCCCACCACACCTACCTGAGTGGTCCTTCACAAAGGGGCTGGTGGTGGAACTCTTCCCGTTGGTGCCAGCTTCCTGCTCAGGGCGCTTGGTGGGATCCGTGTGCCGGGGCTGCCCTGCAGAGTTGGGATCTGGGGGAGAGAAAGACGACTCATGCAGCTTTGGCACTTGATGGTATGGAGCCTTACAAGCTGGCTCTAGGTACCTCGTGAGACACAAACGGTTTAACAGAAGAACCTTTATGCAAAGGACTGGGAGATATAAGAACGTAATTTTCCTTTTAAAGCAAAATGGTTATATTAGTTATTTCAGGTTTAAATTGTGAGGCCATCTGCAGAAACTATAGGGTCTCCTGTAATTGGCAGGAAAAGCTTTGCAGATGACATTTCAGTTTAACTGAGGAAGTTGATTGACTACTAAACCAACTTCTACTTAGAAGAATAATTCTTTCTTCCTGCATAATAGGTTATCTATATGTGAAAAGAGACAATGAACAAAAACCTCTCTGTAATCAGAATTCATAACAAGCAAACTATAGAAATATTAGCTTCCCTCTTTTCATGTATTTTAAATAATTCTGAGCAGCAGAGTTGTGGCTTTTGTTTTTAAAATAAAAATAAAAATGACTGAAACACACTACTCCCAGGTGACCTTTCCTTCGAGGGAATCTCTCCAATGAAGAGATCTTATTACACTAACCCTCCTTCTGTAGAAATCTGTCAGTAGCCGAGGAAGAGAAAATAGACTTTGCTTTCAGACTATAAGGGAGGAATGACCACACTAGACTTGACTGGCTCTCTGCTCTACACTGCTAAAAGAAGCCTGAAAACTAAAAAGGACATTGAGACCGATCAAAGTGATTTCATGAAACAGCAGATGGTCTTTACCTTGTCCAACTTTCATGAGGATCTTCATGGTTTTTGTCTGGCACACCCCTCCCTCCTGGTTATCCAGGCCCTCCAAAGACCCATTTGATGTTGCTGATTAAAAATAAAAGAAAAATAAATAAAAATAAAAATAAATAAAAATCAGGAAATCAACAGGCAAAGTGATGTGAATATGAGTGTCTGAAAGCAGGGATCTTTTCACTCTACAGGACCTGTTTTTATTGCTCAGGCTGACCTATGGAAAGTTGTGAAATGTCGAAAGCCAAAGGAATGAATACACTGGTAAGTTGTACAATATATACAAATGGAGGAATGTGTTATCAAGGTTTCAAATTTACCCAGCAGCCTTTTATTTTCCTATGCACAATTGACTGACTGACTGACTTGGACAAAAACACACCATCTTGCTAAAAAGGTGATGGAGTCAGCTGAAAAGGAAGCTCTGGCAGGCTCAGAGGAGAAAAGCACTGAAAAATAACCCTTTTTTTTCCCCCTCCCAACAATATCTTTATAATCACCATGTTACACCTGCTTCCTCTATTACAAATCTCCTGCTGGAAGAAGTGAACGCATACAAAAGACCCAGGTGAAAGCTAAGATTCTGAGCTGATTGCAAAACCATTTAATATTTTAGAGTACAATCTCACTTTTCTCAGCATTGAGGAGCCTCTGCGGGGGCGGGTGGCAAAGGGGAGTACGCTCCACTCTCAGGGAAACCTTTCAGCTCACACAAACAACGGGCTGCTTTCCCCTGTGTGGGCATTGTTCTTGCTTATCGAGGTGCCAGCTGGAGCCACGCGATGATCCGGGCGCGGGCCGACACTGCCGGGCGGTGCGAGCGCCAAGCACCGCTCCCTTGGACAACCCACAGCACTGAATCACGGAGCATGGGTGTGCCCCAGCCAGCTGCTGGTGGCAAAACAGCTGCTGGCAAACGATTCAGCAGCTCCTCAGCAGTAGGTACTGCGGCCACTGCACTGCACTGGCCACTGGCCACCGTGGGCAGGGCGCAACTGAAAACGGTGGGCTCTGGATTCACCATGCAGGAAATGCACCGAGGGTTCTCCTACCCTGGCACTTTCACTGTCATTTCTTGGAGCTGTTTATCTGAGGCCCAAAAGAAACTTGTGAGAGGGTGCACTGGGCCAGCAGCTGGAGAAAACGAATGGGAAATGGGATGTCAGCGAGCTCACTGCTTGGCGTGGCAGTGGAGAACTGCTTAAGCAGCACATGCCTCCCTCTGCCCCTCTCCTTTCAGCTTCTGGGCTTTACACTCTTCAGGTCTTTGTTTTTAATTCTCACTCCTTCTCTTTCACCTTCCTTGGGGATTTTCTTTCAAATGCAGTCTATGTATATTTCCTTTTTCCTTCACAATGTCTTCCTACCCCCATGGCAGTATTTTTCTTGCTCTAATCTTCTCTCTAGCCGTAAAGATATAAACCCCATACTGCTGAACCCTGCTTCCTAGCCTTTGATCTGCGTCTTGTTTTTGTTCCACTTCTGACTCTTTTGTGACCAACTCGAATTACAGCCACCATACAAACTTCCCAAACTGTGCTTTCTTTTCCTAAAATTCCCCTCTCCTAATATGTGGTCCTTCCCAGTTCCTCCTCTTGTTCCCTCCCCTCTGTAAAAACATGACAATAGCTGTATGGCCAAAAGACTTTTCAAAATACAAAAGAGCACGTTGAGTAATTTAAGATAAAAGCTGATCTGAAATGTGTCACTGCATTGCCAGGCTTGGAAAATAATGGAGACATATAGTTTTGTTTTCTTTTGTTTTTTTTTTTCCAGAGGGAAAAAAAAAATCAATACCAAGAACCCATCCTGGACATAAATCAAATGTGTCTTTGCTGAAAGTGTTTTTTATGATCTATTTGCCAATGTACCAGAGCACAAGGACACAGAGAAAAAATGCAGTAAATAGAAATACCAAAGCTGAGCACCAATTGAACGTACAAATAATAAACACTGACTCTGTCTTGTGGTTTTGTTATTTGATTCTTTTTTTAATCGAGCCGAAGGGAATCACATCTCCTTAACCACCTTCTACTTGATTTTAATTGAATAGAATGCTGCTTCTTCTGAACACCAATGCCTTTTTATTCTTTAAAGGCCTATCCACTTAACTCACGGAGCAGGAGACCTCAACAGGATGCAGAGCATGCAGTCTGACCTCAGTGCAGAATAAGAAAGTAAGATAAAAAAAAGAACGCAAAATTACTTCAAATACAGTCTCCAAATGGGAAGACCCAGATGTACAATGAGTCTGGTTGTGTGCCTACGCCAGCGCAATCTGCCTTGCTTGCTTGCTAAAAGAATGCTTTCATAGCTTTGATGTCAGATGAATGAATTTGCAGAAGTATTCACTTTTTCCACAGTTCTTCAAGGGATTTTAGGAAAGCCTATGTTGTAGCTCAGAGTACAGACTGCTACGTCCTGAGAAATAGGGAATTTTCAAAGAGAAGCATTTCAGTGACAAAGCAAGTTTCCTTCTCAGCTTTTCCTGTAATTAAACTGACAATTACCCAAGGCCACTAGAGGAAATTATTTTTCAAAATTCATTAAGACTATCGAAATACAACCTTGCATATCCCTAGTGTACCAGGAAGAAAGTGGGTAGCTTTAAACACATCGTTTTAGGCTTTGAAAAGCTGCACTGAGAAAAAGAAGTAATCTGGGACAGTAGAGAAAACAGTTTCATACTGCTAATGCTCCTTGCCAGTGCAGTGTGCAGAAGTCAAACAAGGGAGCGAGTCCAAAATATTTCTCAAACACTTGCTGTGGCCTTTCTATACTGATCTCCAAATGAAAATTACACCCACTATCATTTTAGCTCCTCCACTGCATTCACACCTCTGTGGGAAAGTGACCCAGCACTTGCAGCTCTGCTCACACTGAAAGGATATTTTAACGAAAAAAAGAAAGTGCCCCGATAGGAATTTTAGAATTAAACGTAAATGTAACGTAAGTTTCTGGTGTCCAAAATGGAAATGTTATCCTCCAGTGTGTTTATATAATCAGATTTTAAACTTTCCATCCAATTTTCCAATTTATTCTTACATACATACACAGATATATATATATATATATATATATAAAAGAACAGGGGTTTTTTACTCTTTGGTCTAAATATGGATATATTTTAAAGTCAATTACTTAGATGAGCTACCATACAAAGCCCTCTGCTAAGAAGACTAAATACTTAACTATTAACATTAATAAACATAACTAATGATTAACATGAAGTTCCTCATTAGTATTAGTACGTTCTCAGGATCCCACACTTCACTTTCTATTAATACAAAAATACATAGGAACGTAAAAGTAAGTAAAATGTTGCTAAACAGGTAACAAAATACCTTTAAATCTTTTGATGGGTAAATATCTCTGATTTTCTGAGACCTGTCCTGTTCCACTGGTGTCAACTGCAAAACTAAATAATTACAGCCAAAACCACATTAAATTATTCAACAGTTTGTCCACACCTAGAAATAAACACATATAATTGGGCTAAAATCTCTACGAATTTTAAGACTTTCTAACAAAATTGTAATAACTTATAGGCCATTTTTACAGTAGTTTATCGGACACTGTATGTCTGCATTCCTTGAATACAACACCAGGTGCCATTTTATAAGGAATGTAAGTTTAGCTTTTCAAGATTCAGAAAACACTTATCTGTTACGAAATTATGGTTTAAGAGTCTTGCTGATACATACTTACTTTAGAGAAGCTAGTATATATTTGCAGGTTCATAACACACTACTTTAATATATATTCCTCTATACACATGGGAGAAATTAAATTATTCAGACCAAAATACCTCATCCTGATCTGCCTCCCCCTCTTTGAAATATATGAATTGTATAAAAACAAACAAAACCCCCAACAAAACAAACAAGCAAACAAAAAAGGCTGGAACTCATGCAAATCAATGCATAATGTTTTACATTTATTTGCTTTTAAAACTCCACAAGTGCTGTTTATTGTACAAAGTGCATTAGTCATAAATGCAGAGGCAGGGAGTCAGTGAGCATAGCAGAGTCAGCTGACAAGAACAGTTCCTGGCCATGATTCTTATACAGTCCCCATGGAGAGGAAGTAATATTACATTTTAATATGTCTTCATTTGATTGTTATTACTCTGCCTCCCAGGAGGCTACGCCACTGCACGGATCATGGCTGTTTTCAACCTACCAGGTTGGTAACATTGCTCTAATCAGACGGAGAATTAAGCTGCTGGATTTGTGCCTGTGTATAGCTTTTCATTCACAAAGAGATTAGAAATGAAGGCACAGTCACAAAAATTCAACTTCCTTCAGTCCTAAAAACACTCATTACAAAATGAAAAAATGCCATCACAATTACTTAAAACACCAGCAGACAAAAATCTCAGCCTTTTAATTCTGCTACACTTATTACCCACAGTTTCATGTTTTAAGATTATGAAAAACATTACCTATTTGCAAATTAAATGACATATACTTTGAACCAACACAACTTTAAAACACATCAATTTCTAGAGCTTAAACATGAAATGGACTACACAGCTGATGAGTGAAACGATGATTGTCATATTTAATTTTCCTGTGAAAACTAAATAGACCTTAAACCACAAACTATAGGAATAAATGAGTGTCAACTGATGGGCAAGGGCAAAATTGATTTTGCCCCTCCTTAATGTGCTGGACAATAAAAGTCATTTGGCAATATATTAAAGACACATCACTGATGAGGTCATGAAGAATTAACTGCTGCTGATGTGGATCTGTTAATTGAGAATTACAGGTTTTTTAGGGGCAGATCAGTACTATCCAATAGTAGTGATTTTCTCAGTTTTTGTTCATTAAATACTGCTTGAATACTGCATCAGAAAATAGATTTCTCAAAATCAGAATAAAATAAAATAAAATAATACTACCCATTTCCACTTTTCCCCTGCTGTGCTTAGAAATAGACTGAAAAAACAGCAGCAAAAATCCACACAAGCTTTAGATCTGACAGTAGTAAGATGTTATTCTTAAAGAAAAGTCACACTACATCTCACATGCACTCTCAGGATTACTAAGTACATGTAAAGTTTTTAGAGTTTTTTATTTTATCAAGTAATAGGCATCATTGTTTGTGCTCTGACTGCTTTCATCTACTTTTGGTCCTTTTAATGATCCTCTTAGTAAAGCACTGAATAAATAATTCTTCTTTTCCATCAGTTTACATAATTTATGGGAGAGGTTTAAGAACACCAGAAATCACACACTGCAAAACCACAAATCACTGATCACAACAGGGAGGTTGTTTCTAAACTAGCCGTGGACGACGAACAAGATAGCTGAGAGAACAGAAAGAGTGTTGTAATTAAATGAAATTAAATTCTGCCCCCCAGTAACAATGCCATGGAGACCTGAAACAACAACAAAAAATTGTTCAGGCCTCTCACTGAAGAACAGGTAGTTTGGCACACATTAGTCTGGGTGAGCTCAAGAATGTTTAAAGAAAAGAGAAATACGCCAGTTTCAAATACTAGCAACCAATGCTTTCCCTTTTCTTGTAGTGATGAAAAATAAGATTGACACTGAAACCTTCGCTTTTTTAAAAAAATTAAATTGTCTTCTGAAATTTAACCATCAGCAGTCCCAAACCTGGACCATAAGTACTAAAATGTAAATGCATTATGGACAGTTGAATGGAGTGCTGTTATGTGTTGACTGTCTTTTTAATCAACAGACAATAAAATAAAAACTTTCTACTGATCTTTTAGAGACAAAGAAATGATCCTAAAAAAATAACCAAACCAACAAACAAAAACACCTGCTGAATTTGCTCAGTATAATTTAGGACCCCAAGACTATAACAAAAAATGTATAAAAGCATCTTAACAAAAATTTTGCTTTTTCCCGACGTCTGAATTTTATCTGCAAAGTCAAGGTGGCAGCAGAATTTTGAGGAGTTTTTCAGCCCAAAACCATTAAAAAAACACTCATTCTACCTTATTCCACACATTGTTTCAAATTAAGAGAGATTTTTTTCCTTAAACTAAGGCTCATGGAGTGTTTATAAATACTCCTGATGCCAGCCTTTTTTCCCTTTGATCCACATGTGAGACAGAATTTCAATGAGAGGGAAAGGACAAGAATTCTCTTTTCTTCTTTTTCACTTTGCATTCTTGTTTTTTAAATTAAGTCCTATGCTGTGTGTCTCAGGATTTATATATAAGCAGGACCCACAAATTATATTCTCTACAGCAAGTAAGCAGCAATGCTCTCTCCAGTCAAGCTAAAACCAGAACAAAATAAAGTAAAATAAAGAATAGGCCTCTTTTTGCCAGGAAGAAGCAAAGGCTCTGCAGTGAAACTTTGTAATTCACTTTTCTAACCACTGCTCTAAAATGTGTCTTCTCCAACTGTGAATAACATGACTTGTGGTACTTAGATGGGACTCATGATACAAGGGTATTTATATAATTCCCCATAAAAGTCTCCACTTGTATTCATATGTTAAGAGAGGGACAGATTCTATTACTGTTTCAATGTTTTTTTGAGGGTGCAATGTGGAGGACACAATCAAGACAGAGCCAATCAGTTTTGTACTGTAATATACTTTGGTATACACCAGCTGTATGATTCAAGGGACATCTCTGGAAATCCACAGACTCTCCTTCCCACATCTCATGTCATCCAACAGCACAAAATAGGGAAAGGCTTGTAAAGTTTCCTACAATCAGAATTATTTTATTAATTCCAGGGAAGCATGGCACCAAGTAAGAAAAATATACATGGTAAAAAAAGAAGCCACTTATGTCAACAAAGTCTTTCCATAAAGGGAAAAAGAGAGAGTGAGAGAGCTGGAAAATATTTTAAAAAATCTGTGAATTCTGACTGGTTACTGCTGCCTATCATTTTAAAAACACCACCACTTTCTCACTGGGTTAAGGAATACCACAGCTGAAGTGTACTGAACAGTAAACTATTTGCTGAATTATTATCCATCACTGAAGGTCACGGGTTCCACCCACCCACAACAAAATCCTACTTGCTTCACTGCTGTCAAGTGCAGTGCCCCTTTACAAAACTCCCTGGAAATGATTTAGAGATTATATAAAAACAAGCCAGAAAAGCATCTCAATACTGTATCACTATGAACGACGAGTCTTTCATTACAGTTAAGCATTTCTAAAAGAATTTCAGTTCTATATTTCACATACTCTGAGAAATGTTGTCAGATAATGATCCACTGCACACATGGTTGCTTCTAGTTTACATAAACAAATTATATATTTGTGAGTGCTGAAGTAACTGTGGCAGATGTAAGCCCACTAATTATGATGTATTTAGTGTATACCCAAAAGTATGCATCTAAAACAGATTACTAGTTAGTTGACTTCACCATTCACAAACAGGTATTTTACGCAAATTTATCTTCTCTCCCAGCAGCTACTGACAAAAGCCTCTCATGGATGGGGAGGAGTATGTCCCACTACCACAGCAAGCTTTGCTTAACAGTTCAGCTGAACAGAACTAATAGAATTAGTTAGCATTCAAGTTACACTGATTGTTGCTAATGACAAGAGGGCTTGCTGGAAAGAAAAGCAGAAGCTTTAACATTAAATGAGGACCCATCTTCTGTACCATACAAATTCAACTTCACTCTACAAGGATGTTCACCTGCCTTGAAAACGTCTCTGTTTTTTGTCTGTGGCACTTGGATAAGAAAGGGTTATAGTGAAAGTTCATATTAAATAAATAACAAACCTCTTGCTCATTCTACTGTCACTAATTGCATGCAATGATATTAATGACCCAGTAATTGCTATAGGAGTAGCACTGAAGTGGAAAACATCATTTTGAGGCAGAGTTCATCTCTAGGTGGTAGGACTTCACCAGTGACTGAGTTAATGCCTAGTGACAGTTTAGAATATAACACTACAGATGAGAAAATGTGCCAGTCTCACGGTTATAACAGTTTAGATGGACATGATGTTATTTGCTTTGACCACACAGAGTCTAGGAGTAACCCCAATAAAGTACCACAGTCAGACTTTGCCCTGTAGATGAACCTCGTTCCTTTCAGGGGAGATGCTCTGTACTATAACAATCTAGAGCAATTTTCCACATGTTTGCTTCAATAAAAGAATACCTTCATCTCCTGCTTTTACATGTAGCACAACAAAAGTGTGCTTTATTGCAAAACACAAAAAGCTATTTACATCATCTAACTATCCTTCAGCAACACAGAGTTTGGCACCTTAGTACTGAGATCAATTATGATACTATTGGATGACTGTACACTTGGCAAAGATGATCAGAAGTTAAGCACTGTTTTGACTGCAGTATGCTTATGTTTGTGTTTAGAGCTGTAAAATACCCACAAAGTAAACCTTAATGAGGGAACACTGAAGAAATAAAGCAATCTGAATTTCTATGGTTCTACAGGATCTCCTGTTCAAATACTTGCCATTAAGAAATTAAGAGGTTTAACTTCTTTAGAAATTATCATGTAGGCACATCTTGGTTCATTTTAAGAAACTGCAGTGGGATATGCTAATTCCGCCTGTGTTTGGAATTTTGAAAAGTCACAACTAGACAGGCAAACTGATACTTTTAATACTTATGTTCATAGAGTCTTTAAAAATTCACTGGGGTTTTAACAGTATAACATAATTTAGTTGTTTTGGGGTTTTTTTCCTGTTGCAATGAAAATTATTTTGCTAATGTCTTGATTCTGCTACCAAACCTGATGTGGCAGCCTGTGGATGGCATGTGGAATCAACTTTCAGCACAGGCTGGGGGCCAAACACATGGAAAACAACTCTTCAAAAAAGCTGTGAGGGTGCTGGTGGACACCAAGTTGACCATGAGGCAGCAACGTGCCCTCGTGGCAAAGGAAGCAAGCAGCTCTTGGGCTCGGTCTGTGAGAGCAGCGGCAGGCAGTTTGGGGAGGTGACCCACGCCACTCGGAACTGGTGAGGCCACACCTGCAGAGCTGGGTGCAGTCACAGGCTCCTCAGCACCGGACAGACGTGGGCTTACAGGAACAAGTGCAGTAAATGCTCACAGAGATGATGAAAGAACTGGAGCACCTGCATAGGAGGAGGGGCTGTATCCTTGGGGATACTCAAAACTCAGCTGGACACGGTTCTGGGCAACTCCTGCAGGTGGGCCTGCTTGAGCCAAGGTTTGGGCAGGGGATTAGATGAGCTCCAGAAGCGCCATCCAAACCAATCCATTCTCCAAACCAACTGATTCTGCAGTCAGCTGGGCTGTTGTGGTCTAACACATTTATATGCTAACACGCGATACTTGAAAAACAATCTTTTTAAGTTTTCCTGGCAGGATTTGGATTCAGAACTCTGCTTCTATCACAGCAGCCCAGTGAGCACATAAGGACCACTCTTGCTGATGTGGTTTAGTGATTTTTGCTGTCTTCATCTACCAAACTGAAAATAGATAAATCATGCTAATGAAGATTCAAACATGCTTTTAAAAACCAGCCTTATCAGCTTAATACGGACTCTTCTCCAAGAACAGCTAAGACTACCTTAAGCCTAATCCTGCTTTTACTTCCAGAAAAATTTGTGTGATTTCCTTGGGACTGAAAAAAGAAACTGGAAGACTGCCCATTAGGGCTTAGTTTTATAGTCTGATTTATCAGAAATAAATCCTGAAATATTCTTCATCCAAGGTTTCCAGAATGGACTGAAGTCAGGAAAGAAAATCCAAACTGACATTTAACCCTGGTTTTTCAACCATTCCAGCCTTTTGTTTTAGCTAATGCAGTTCTCAGACAAAAGTACATTTCCCTCCGTTCCAGCTATGTAAAGCCTTTAATGAGGCAAACAATTTCAAGTCTTTAAAATGAGTTTCATTAAAGTCTTTATAAATTCTTATGCAGCTCTTCATCTTTTATTTTAGGACTTCGAATACTGCAATATATAACACACATGATACAAGCAACTGTATAAAGTAAAGACTAATCAATCCACTTGATGGGCTAAATGATCGTCACCAAACTTACGTACAAAAGAGAAATTAAATGTGTTTCAATGTGGTAGTGCACTCTCAAGTTTCAGTTTAGACAGATACTTTCTTCACGCTTTCCTCACAGCATGGCACATCTTTCCAATACACACCCCCCTGATTTAAACAGTTACTCATATCCTGAAAATAAAGGATAAAATACACACTCAGCACATTCTTCTTCTGCATGTAGTCCTGTTAAGGATGTTTGTGCAAATTTAAGAACATACACATTTTGGAGAACATCAGGGTTTAAGATTTTTTTTTTTTTTCCCACAGCACTACAAATACTACATACATAAAGACTTCTAAGGGAGAATACTGTATCTTTCTTTGTGAATGTATTATATTTCTCGTATTTCTAAACTGTTTCTGAGGAACTATGAAAGAGAGATATAGAAGTAATGACTAAAACTATTAAACAGCTTCCTATGAAATTTTAAAACCTGTTCAATTCATGAGTATTTCCTGAATAATTTTTTCTTCCAGTCTGAACAATTATTCTTCATTTTCATCTGGTTCCGTATCTATTTGGAATACTTGCAGGGATGTGGGGGAAGATAACTGTATTTTTTTCACAACATGCCATCAATTAACAAACTAAGCATTCCTATCTTTCATTTCCCTCCCTCAGGAATAGAGACATAATAACAGATTTCCTGCTGAACTATCTCTGTCTACTTTAAAGGAGATAAACGATTGGTATTGCCTAGGTAATGGCACCAAATATGAACAAAGTCCATCAATATAAAATAGCCTTATTCTCTTACAAGACCTGTGTGGTCTGGGATGAAACCCCAAAGGACCACGAGTCCATTAATCCTGCAGGTCTTAGACTCTGTTAGAAATCTGAAGCTGCACAGACAGTGATTTTTCTCTCTAATAATATTATTTGTATAAGCTGTATTTATATTTCATTCAACAAGAGCTAAGTGGTATTGCTGATACACCCCTTAAAAGACTCTTCAGCAAAGTCAAAGACTGACCTCTGGATATCATTTTACACTAAGGAGAAATTATTTATCTAATTTTCTGAGGAAGGAGGAGGATAAAGGAAAGAAAAAAGTGATCTTTGTACAAATGGAATCAGAGTGACTATTATTGTACTGGCTTCCATTAACACCATCACCACCATCACAAAAAAAACCCAGAAAAAACCATAAACCAGTAGATTTCTGGACCACAGAGTCTTTAGCAGAAACCAGGAAAAATGTCTTCATTGCAAAAATAAAGGAATTGAATTTTTGGTACAGTATTTGTTCCTATTTTGGCTAGTTTGGCATTAACAAAGGAAAAGCTGTTTACTGTATCCTTTTGGGCAGCTTTCACTAGGTGATTTGGAGGTTACAGGGGGCTGCAGGCTGAAATCTGCCTCAGAATGTTTTCAGAATGCCCAGCCAGACAGATCAGCCAGCGCTTAAACTGGTCAGAATACTAAAATAACATTTTAATGTAAATCTATTTGGCCATGCAAAGAGATTTATTCTTCCCAGCTGGGCCATATTTCAGGGCACAATCTATATTGTCCTTTAATATGTTCTTCCTCAGACAGTTATTGCCCTTTAATTGTTACAGAATGACAAAGTGAAAACATAAAAAGCCTTTTGATTTTTTTTTTCAAACACAGCTAATGCTAAAGTTTCAGAATGACTGTTTTGATTTTAAAAGCCACAGTACTATTAAAGTAGTTATCCAAAATATAGTGCTACTAGCCAGTATAAACCTTTAAATCAGTCAAGGATCAAATATATATAAATATACGTTTTCTAATTTAAGCCAGAAGCCAATTATGTAAGTGGGTCATTTGAAAAAAAGTTGACAAAAAAACATTTAAGGAAAGCTGCATATTCAATTTTGCCAACGTCAAAGCCAATGAGCATCATTAGCTCAGCCAGCTCGGCTAATGAGGTCCAGGCAGAGCAAGCCTTATAGAGGAATCTTTCAGAGAACCATTCTGTAGCCCCTTCCTAAGTCCCAAGTCACTCTATTGCAAATTTAGAACAGGTGAAGATTCCATTGCAGGTGACTTATTTTTTAACGTTGATGATGTCAGCTCATAAACTTCACTTCTGCAAAAGAAGAGATGGCGTGAAATATGTGCTTGCCTGGCCAAACTACCTAAGGAGCTTGATGGTGGCTTGGAGGCAGGCGGCACTGCTCCCTTCCCTCTGGCATAGCTGCCCACAGGCTTCCCCCAGAGCTGCCTCAGCACAAACCCAGAGCATCATCACCAGGTGCTCAAGGCCCTCTGACTAAAGGCCAAGTTTACTAGGAAGGATTCAGGATGACTCCTGTACACCAAGAGTAAACATCTTTGGTCTATGAAATGCACTTGAACTATGCTAACGCGTCTCTCTCACAAACAAGAAGAATCTGCATCTGAGAGGGGTACTGAAAGCAGTGACACCATGACCCAAGTACTAGCAGATCAAGCACTGCGTATTTCCTTAGTAGTGAGAATATACTCACTGCTTGTTCTGAGCAATTCACAACAGCAGAAAATTATTCCCTAACCATGCAAAGACATAAAAAGACTTTTTAATGCAAACATCAGAGCTGCAAATCTTCTCACCCTTCTGCTCAAATTTGCCCTTCACATAGATATTTATGTTGTTGGGCATGATGTATCTTCCTGCATGCATTTGATTAAGGATTTCCTTAGAGACTTACGATATGTTAGCTAAATGGTCACATACTTTAGGATAATCAAACATTATGAGATCTCGAGTATATTCGACTTTCTCCAGTTCTGCTGAAAAGAAATCAGGTAACTGTAGGAAAATGAATCTATTCATTTCCCAGGAACGAAAAATTGATGATAGCAAAGAAGAGAAAAGCAAGGACACTCTGTTACATCATTTATTCACTTCCACAATACCATTCAGTATCGTCTTTCCAATTACTGCTGTTCATAGAACTAACTCTTTGGATACTGATAGTCATATTAAGGAATATCTTGCCAAGAAATGGGTTACTTTTTGTTTTTTATTTATTAAAGTACCACTAAATGTGAAAACAGATATGAGAAACTTACCCACACTTTTACTTTTTAAAAAAACAGGAGTTGTGAAATGAGAAGATTTTATATGCCTAGGCATAGGGAAGCATTGAATAGAAAAGATCTCCTTCTGCTATACCTATCATGAATACATCTGGATGATATAAAAATTATGGCTTGAAGAATTCCTGTGAAATCACATGTCTTTAAAGGGCTCAGGAAGCTGCTTCATCCTGTGTTGCAATTCCTCATCCCAAAATGACCAACCCCCTAATATGAATAGAGATTTTACTGTTTAATACAGCTCCACAAACCACACACTATTACCTTAGAAAAACAAACTCTGTTTTCAAATAATGGCAAGATGATAAAGGTGCATGACGATGCACGAAACATTTAAAGGGCTGACAACAGCCTGCCAGCAAGAACAGCGTGAGATTAGGCTGTAGGCGCAGCCACAGCAAGCACTGCAAAGATGCTGAGCTCAGTGAGCTCTTGTGTTAGGTTTGTTTGATGCCACTTAGTTGAGGGGGAATGCAAGATCCTAAAATACTTCAGAATCAAAAGCTGCCACATAAAATGCATCATCGCCTTCATTTCACAGCTTTTCCACCCCTCCAAAAAAACCCAACAAAAAGGAAGGAAGGAAGGAAGGAAGGAAGGAAAGAAGGAAG
>VWZV01014171.1:163729-210331 GCA_013397155.1 Irena cyanogastra | reverse complement strand
AGGAAGGAAGGAAGGAAGGAAGGAAGGAAGGAAGGAAGGAAGGAAGGAAGGAAGGAAGGAAAAGAAAGAATTACAGGCCTGTGAATAGGAATGTATGCAAACAATTTAAAGCCTGATTTGCACACATGACTAATATGCATTTTATTACTTATAAAAATGACAGCAAATGTCCCGACTACCAGAACTTGCACTGACAAGGCTGTGTCATGAGCTTTTCAATACAAACTGTTAAAACCCTATCTAGCTCCAGTACTCTCTAAAATGGTGTCCTGGCTGAGCACTGACATAGTTTTCTACGCCTCTTAGTGCTTCTGAGACCAGCATCCCCGAGTTTATTGTTTTCTCCTTGAATGACAGGCAGGTGAGGGTTTTAGCTTTGGGATGGCTGGGTTTTCAAGGGTGGGGTGCTTTTTTGTCCAGCCTATTAAAATGTATGGGTAGCCTTGCTGAAGCTCAGTGAGTATGCTACCAACAGAGTGATAAGTTAGCCATTTGTTTATGCCACAATGAGTAGGAAAAGTAATACCCTGAGGCACTCCAGTATTACTGCTAGGCCAGTGTGATTTTTGAGGCATTAGACTGAAGGCTGAGTAAGTTCTTTCAACCAAGTTATGCTGTAATCTTCCAGGAAATGCAACGTCTATTATGTCTTATTGCTATAATGAAATAATTATACAAAACTGATGAAAATGAGACGTACTTAATAATTCTCTGGGTAAATCCATGACACAGATATGACAGAACTGACAGTGCATCAGAAAGCTCCATTTGTGCCCGTAATTTTCAGGTAATAATTGTAACAGTGCCATTTGTTCCACTACAGTTGGTCTTCTGTGGATGTTTTTAAAAGCAGCACTAAATAATGAGCACATTTTCTTATTTAAGCCAAGTATTTGAACATGGTCATTTTTATGCTACACATTTTCACAGAAGCTACAGATAACTATCTCTCAACATGTAATTTTGTTGCTTTCACCCTGGTAAATATCTCACTGTATTTCAGTGGAAAGTTTGTCAAAGTTAATATTGTTTAAGTGGGATCACATTTTTATCTACTCCTCAGCTAAACAGAGAAAGTGCCCATATTAAGCAAACTTTAAAACCAAAAAAATGGTGGTTTCTATCTCCTGTAACTCTTACCTAGTAATTTCTAAAACTAGTAATTAATATTAATAATGCACTGAATTCTTACTTAAGCTTCTGTGACATACTACCTTGTTTTATACATTACCATGTACCATTATGGATATAACTGGGAAGTGAGCATTAATTTATATTGAATTAATTTCCATTTCCATTTCAAAAGTACTTGACCAGAGCACTTCTAATATTGCCAATATTTTTAAATCAGAAATTGAGAAATAATTACACTGGCAGACATTATATGAAACAGTTATCAATCCTCCAGTTTTCAAGGAGGTGGCAGAAATGTGTTCAGGGACTAATCTTTTAGCAGGACCTGTTGTGACAGGACATGGGTTAATGGTCTTAAACTAACAGAGGGTAGATTTATACCAAGTATGGTGAATAAATGTTTTACAGTGAGTACTGTAACACAGGAACATGATGTCTAGAGGGGTAATAGATGCTCCATAGCTGGGAACAGAGCTCTGAGCAACCTGATCTAGTTCAAGATGTCCCTGCTCACTGAATGAGGCTTGGACTAGATGAGTTTTAAAGGTCCCTTCCAACCCAAATTATTCTATGACTCTGTGAAATAAGACACACAAGTATCTAACTTCCTTGTAACTGCAGAAAAGCCAGGTATTTGCAGAATTTGTTCGATCACATAACTGTGGATACTTGCTCAAGACTTCAAAAGTGCCAATGGGGCTAAATGAGATCCACAGGGCATAATATTACAATGACAAAACCTAAACTAATGTAAATTGTTGTTACACTGCTGAGGTCTCAGCTTATGCTAACTCTTGATTCACATCATTAACTTCACACATCATAAGTAATTTGAATCACTGAACACAGTGGTTACCTCCAGACTTGCTTTCAGCCATAAATCCCTGATCAGAAACTCACACAAAGTTTGTACTGCTGCACAGAAGCCTGTGCCATGAATATTTGTTTAACAAGCTAGGACCATGAAAAAGGATAAAACTCAAGACCATGCTAGTCTAGGTTTTACCCAAGAACTCTCCCAGCTACCGTATGGACATAGTAGGTGTGTTCTGAGGAAAGGCATGTTCAATTACAGGCCCTTACCAGTAACCCTTGTGAGGAAACTACACTGACAAAATTGGCACCAAAGTGGCCAAATGATGGTGAGAGTCCCCAGAGCACTCAGAGCAATGGTTAGCCACAACACACAGGATGCCTCATCTGAGAACAGCTGGGTCACCGTACTCCTACTCCTGGCATCAGAGAAGCCAAGGACAAGGCCAACAGCATGGCACATCACCAGGGCTGTGAGCAGGAAAACACGTCACAGTTTAGCTGCACACAACTTCTAATGCAAATGCAGGACACAATACCGTGCACAAAAAAAAAAAAAAAAGCCCTTTACAGGCATAGAAGTACAATTGAAACCAAGGAAAAAAGGAAATCAAGGAATCAAGGAAAACCATCTATATTCCTCTTAATTTGCTTATAATGTACGAGACAGCATGCAAAACAATGAACAATTATATTTAAAAGAATTAACAACTGGAAGTTTGAACTTACATATGACGTAATAATCTTTGTTCTTCTGAAATTCCAGGCCCCAGAGATTAGGACTGAACTCTTGAAACTTGATGGTAAACTTAACATCTTGATCTGGCTTGGCACAGTTAAGTAGAGGTGTATTGTCCTTTTTAATAGCACAGCTATCTGCTTGGTCTTTATCAACCATGTAGACCTTATAATATTCATATTGGCCAATAGTTTTAGAGTCCACCTTTGGGCATATAATATCCAGTTTGTCTCCTATTTGTGGATATAGTACCAATCCTTGTCCAGGAAGGAATCTAAAAGGAAGAAAAAAAAAGGGAGGGGTGGGGGAAGAGAAGAAGAGGTAAAATTTGAGACACTTAATAAAATCTCATGCAGAAAAGTAGCAACTGCAGTGAACAGACAGGAATAAACACAGTTTCCAAAACCAAAATGACAGACTGAGCAAACCAAATCTTAATAGTTTGGGCTTGATTCAATATCAATAAGATGTTTATTTAGATCTTGGAAATTATAGATGGATTGAGTCTTTCAGTCCTTATCCCAGTTTTGGGCACTCTAACAGATTTTACATCTCTCTCTGGCAGGTACTGCTGTTTCTTGTACTGCATTTAGCCATGCAGAGCAGCTAATACAATACCTGGTGAGCTATGATTCTGTTTCTCTGTTTTGCTAATACTTCTACTATTCTTGCACATCTTCTGCTAATTTTGGACATGGGAGAATGACAAAAAAATCTTTTGACCCCCTTGAACAGCCATGTGGGACAGGAAAAGATTTAAGACTTTTACAATACATTAACATGCAGATCGATATTACTAGTGTAACACAAAGGAACATCAGACACTCAACCAGGACCATGCTTACAGATCTCTGTGATGGACAGAGATCTACCTGATCCATGGACCACATATGCTTCTGGGAAAAACACTTATATCCAGGACAGTGAGACCATTCACTACAATGATTGCTCTTCACGAATTCCACCATTACTGGCATTATTTTAGCTCTTTTTTGATTTTTTTTTTTTGTGCTAGTAGCTTGACAGGTGTGGTTTTTTTCTTAGTATGGGAAGACTTCTTACACAAACTGGCAGTGATCTTTAATATTTGCAGTTAGACACAGTATTTTGTCTTTCCTATTTATATTAATTAACAGGCAAACATGACCACTTCTTCATGAAAGAAAAATATAAATAATTACTTATAGTATTGATTCATCCACACAATGAGGAGTCATGTTCTCACAAGAACAAAAGCCACAGCACGTTTGTTTGTTTCTCTCTCCATTAAGATGTATTTGTTTCAATTAAGGCCAAGAAGTGCATGTTTTAGAACAACAGCCAGAAACACAACCAATGTACTCGAATTCACAGACCTAAAAGACTGACTTTCCTCTTTTTTCTGCCTGCCAGCATTTTCCAAAGATCTTCCTTAATGGAGAATCGGCCTGAAAAACCAAGTGAAACAATTCCTGTCTAATGAACACCCTTCTCCAAGTGCTAATATTTAAACAGCACACGTAGTAAATCTAGCTTATTTACAGGCAGCCTTCCTGGAAACTTTAAATTAGAGTATCAAGGCCCACGCAGAACAAAGCTGTAGGCGTCAGTGACCTCCAGCCTCTGTCTTGGCGAAAGGAGCCACCAGCATGAAGTACTGGTGGGGGAGAACCCACTAAATTAAAGGATGATGCAACGCCCCAAATTTCTAATCCATCATTTACAACTGCTTGCTCCACACAATTCAAGTTTATGGTCTGTGCTAATTGAGCAGGATTATTTTCACTCACAAAGCCAGTGTAAGAATTATATTTGTTATGAAGCAGCACGTAGCAGGACAAAGACATGTAATTACAGATTTAGGGAACTAGAACAATGAAATGTTATGGCAAGAAAAGCAACTGTTGATGTATAAATCACTGCGCTCTTTTGTGCTGTGCAGTGTAATTTCCAGACTGCAGAAACTGGGCTTGGCCACGGCTGTTCAAACTGAGATTGAAGTGGAGATGGAGCAAAGCTGTACCTCCTCCCCTGGTTTTCAGACCTGCCAAAGGAATGCAGTGACTACCACCTCCTGAAACTGAAATGGTCAAACAAATGGAAACATGGGAATGCATCCTCGGAGTTACCAGCCTGGTGAAGGACAGCCAGATGTGTGTGTAGATCTGGCACTTAGGGATGTGATTTAGTTGTGAACACAGCAGCGCTGGGTTAACAGCTGGACTTGATGGTCTTACAGGTCTATTTTAACCTAAACAATTCTATGATTGAGGGAGAGGCCAGCTCTGCAAGGGTACAAAGTAAAGGTGGGGAGGAGAATCCCAGCCAGCAAATATTCCCAAGGGAGCAGCATGTATTCTGATTTTGGCTCTCCTCGGGGATCCACTCTGACCACTCAAAAGCAAAGGGACAGAGTTTCCAAGCCAACCTGCGTCAACTGTGACTGACTTTACTACCTTACCTGACCACAGCCTGATTTTAACTTTGCTCCTGTGCAGTGCTGCTGTATCAGCAAGATGGCAATCATCCATATTCCCCCATCTGCATGCCAGGACAAAGGCTGGTCACTGTATGATCCCACTACTGCAAATATTTCTTCTTGCCAGCAATTCTTTTTCACATAACAGGACTGTGTAATAGGAAATATGTGAGATTTCCAAGGATTGAATCTTTGCTTGTAAGTTAATCAATTTAGATTCCAATATATAACAAATACGTAATTTTTAAGGTTAGATAAATGTACCTCTCCATCATTATCAATAATATAATTGATATCTAATATAATCTGCCCTGAGAAACAAAAGACGCTGATCCTAACTTTAGATTTTGCGTATATACATGTAACAGCCACAGTTTATGTTCTCCATACAAACTCTGAGCACAAACAGGATGGGTTGAGAGATGGAATGCCAGGCAATCCTCAGAAACATCTGCAGGAGAGAAGGCACACTTGTGAGCCTTAGTTTCAGCCAGGAATTGTCCCATAAATGGTAGAGGACGGAACTGTCCCCGACAGATAGTTAAAACTACACTTTACAAGAGCTTTAAACCAATGCACTTGTTAGACTTTATGGCAGGGAATATTCTTGCTATGACTCTGAAGTCTGTACAGTTTTAGAACTAAACTCAGTAAATCTCCTTCCACTTGAGTGTCTGAACTTGTAGGATCTAATGGTGATGGGATTAGGGAAGAAAAAAGGCTTAAAATGCAAGGATTAATCTGAGAAGTTGATTGTATTGAAATTTTTTCCACACTTTGCAGTTTTGATCATGACCTTTGCTAGGAGAGATATTTTTCCAATTTACTTTCCTTATTTTCTTACAACAACAAAGCCCAAATATGGATGGAGTTAATAAAAAAGTTTCACCTCATGCATTTCAGTTCAACCACAAAACTTACAGTGGCTGATTAGTCGTAGGCATGATTGTTATCCCTGCATTTGTGTAGTACTTTGACTACTGTACTTTTTATAAAGACTTTAAATAAATCATTTGCTGGGTACTAAGCATTTTCTGAAGTTATTTATGAAATATCAGGAGGATTAAGACTACTGTTTTATGATCCTATTTTTGAAGACCTTCTATTAAAAAAAAAAAAGAAAAAAGAAAGGACAAGGTACATTCAGGTTTGGTGGAGGTTAAAAAAGCATCAGGATTAATTCTGAGTCTTCATTTCTGCAAGTATTGATGAAGCCTTAAGTATTCCAAAGTAGCATCAAGCAAGGTGTTTCCAGAATCCTGTGACTGATCCTGTGGAGGCTGTTACTCCAAAGGTGGCTTGGGACAATGGCATGCTCTCCAAGTAGCCAGGATAGCAACAGCACTGGAACCATTGCTTTCTATAAAAAGCCTTCTAACTTTCTGCATTTCAGCTCTGATTTACTGCAAAACTTAAATACCCACACAGGCCTCTGTACCCCAACATAAACTTAAGAGAAAAGCTCTCAACTCATTTCTGTCAGCAGCCAGATACAGAGACTCTTGAAGCATTTGAAAAGTCCTGCTCACAATAAATAATCCTGGTGCTTGCTGTGAGAAAGCACAGCAAAGTGTATTAAGTAGCATATAAGCTGCACGATGAAATTCATGCACTTTCTGTCTGGCACTTTTCGATACAGATGGCATTTTTACTGTCAGCCCAAAACCGGTGCATTGTGGGCGACATTTGACATCTGTGCAAAAGCCCGTGGATTTGAAACCCTCCCACATGGCCAACTAGTCATGCAGCTCATCAAATAGCAACAACTTGCAGAGTTCCAAAACCTTTTTTTAAAACAATTACTGTACTTGACCAAAAAGTCACATGACGCACAAACAGAAATTAGGAACAGGGTAGTTCATTCCCTGCTCACACCAACTCTTCAATGATTTTATCTACCACACTTATTTTAAGTCTCAGCAGCAGTTCCTGGCACTAATGCAACCTTCCTTGTCAAGGTCTTCAGTAAGTTAAATTTGATTGTGAAATTTTATATTTAAAAAAAAAAGTGTATTAGTTTCCAAAGAATTTCTTAAGAATCTACTTATTGTTTAGAGAAACTTAGCACATTCAACCATATTAAATTACAAAGGGATTTTGCTTAATGATAACCACTCAAACCTGCCTAACCTCATAACAGCAAATTCTCAAAAAAAAGTAGAACTTAACCTGCTCACACTCTCATTCACTGAGAATGTTCTATCATTTCTTAGTACACAGAAATTTCTGAAACTGTAAAATTATCAACTGTAAAATTATCAACAGAAAAAAATCTTAGAGAAATAAATTCTTAAAAAGATTTTTTTAATCAGTAGTGAGGGATGTAACAAAGCATTTTGTCAGGGTTTTTCCAACTTGCAAAACTATACACATACATATATGAATATATATATACACACTTAGCTTTAACTATATTCTAGTAATTATAAAATAAATATATGATTTTAGAAAGCATGTTAGTACTTGATGCAAGGCTTGTATATTTAACTGGGGAGGCAGTGCCAAATTTCAGTGCTTTAATAACTTACCCAAACTAATTGGTGTAGGCAGTTAGCTTTAAATTAATGTCACAAAAATAATCCTAAAAATGTGAACAATCAAGACGCTTCTTAAAATGCAGCCTGAAACCTACTGTTGGGGAATCCTACCCACTTAACTTTATGAAGTCTTAACTATGAGCCTGACTATAAAGTTATTCACTGAAAAGTTTATTAAGGAAATATCATGAATACTAATAACACAGTATGTTAGTCCGTTACTTGTAAAACTGCAAACTGAAACAGAATACAGAATTACACCCCACGTACAAGTCCCTAATGTCTAAAAAGAATGGTTATTAAATAGTATATGTATTCATCATCTGACTTTTGAGAAAATAACAACATTCGTATTTCAAATATCACTTTGTCTGCAGGAGAAATATTTAAGCAAGGCAAAAGTCCTACCAGCTTGATGCAAAGCAAACAGAATTTTCAGGAAAAGGCTAGTGATGTCAGTGAAGTAGCAGAAAAAGTTTCCTGATTCCCAAAAACACTGCACTGCATAAAATCCAAAAACAAAGACTGGAGCTCTGCACAAAAGCTCTACACAAAACTTTCACATTAGTTTTTTGCCATATCCAATACCATGCACAAAAATATGCACGTGCATATAAGGCATACACCCGTCTGTAAATGCTTTTTGTGCAGAAGCAGTGATTTTATGGGACTCATCTCACTCCAGTTTAAATAGATTAAGTGAACATGAATTCAATGAGAACAGGACCAGTAACTGCTGTGGACAGACAGAAAAACAAGCTTCATCAAAAAAAGATTAATGTGGAGTCTCTCTAAAAATGGGTACATAATTTTATGAGGAAAAAAGGCACTACGCTTCTGTAAAATCATTGCAAGGAAAAATACCATAGTGTGACACAGCAAGATGACAAGGCTGGCTTTGCAAGATGACAAGACTGGCTTTATACACAGACTAGCAAATGAAACTTTGAGAGCAAAAAAAGTATAGCATTTCATATTATTAAAATTCTTTTAAGTGAGTTTTGGAAGCTACTTTTCTTTACCAGTGCAGTCTTATTAAATCATTTTAATACTACAGGAAAGTTTTACACAACATGCTAAACAGGGACGGTTTTGAATTTAAATAAAATTGAAGAAGTTTAATCTGCTAACCTTTATTTATATGTAACATTTTTCCACACAGTTAATGAAACAATTTATGTAAGGAATGGTTGCTAGCATTAATGGGACTTGCAGGCTAGAAACTAAAAGGAATTCAAACAAATAAATAAACAAATATATTCATGCTCATCCCTTAAGATCTTTAATGGCAAGTACCACATTATACAAAGCCAAATTATAAAATATTGTAACACGAGTTGGTAAAGCAGCAAGTCCTGTATTTCTCACTTCTGCTGTAAGGGAAAAACTGGTGTTCAAGCTCCCCTGAAATAAACCTGCAGTAAGCTCAATAAGTGCTTTGAGGCAGTCCCCTGAAACCATAGCTGATCTCCATCCTAGGATTTGGGCTAATTCATTCTGCTCACTCTTCCTCACCTCTAAAGGAGCCCATCTTCTTTCAGGCTACCTGGGGCAAATGCTTGCAGTGCACTGAAAAAGGGAATGGTCAAGGTTTTGTGCTGTTTTAATCACAACGCTGGACACAACGTGTCAGTGGTGCCACCATTCCATGTGCCCCAGGTAGCCACGCAAATGGGCCCTGCTCTTGGTGCCTTTTCTGGACCTATTCTTTCTGACATGGGTTTCAGGATTTCCATGGACTTTAGTAGGGCAAAACGATGCAGTATGTTTTCAAGTGAAATCTTAATAACCTACATAAGAATGATTCTGTAGCATTATTATGTTTTCTCAAAAACTTTAGTGGACAGGAAATGAGGAACACGTATGAAATTTTAGCCATTTCATTTATCCATTCATTGCACTACCTTTAGCAAAATACTAGAGGAAATCATTTAAAACACAACAAGAGATTTCTAATACATGTAAACCAAGGATGGGCTTAAGAGTGCATATGCTTCTCTCCAAAGGAAATATTTTTTTGCATGGACCTGCTGGATTTGACAGTCAAATTGTACCATCACATCACAGTTCTAAAGGCACAGAGCTTCTACTGTACAGAGATACCCACAGACACCATTCATCTTCAAACACATCAGAAAATGCCCTAGCTGGTCTACTATATCTGTCACGAGCTTCCTTCAACAAATAACTCTTATGCCTAGTGCTGTTGCAGAAATACAAACACTTTTTCACTCCACTCAGCTTAGAATCGTCCCAAGTCTAAAGGTGCCTTGCACTTGAGAGAGCACAAACCCTACAGCCAAAATGTGATATTTGGCAAAACCATACCCCTTTCACCCTTCACGTACACCGAAGGTCACCTGCAACCCAGCACCAAGCACATCTTATTGGAGACACTCAGAGAGAAAATCTGTTTCCTTAAAAGCTGTGATGTACGAGGTAACAGATGTGATCTTGTTCTTCATCAAAAGTAAGTAAGCCAAAGAAAATGCTGCAGCCTCCCCTTCAAGGCTACCCCAATCCTGGGTTCCAGCAGAGGTAAGTATCTTTTCAGTCCCTCTCCAGGGAATCGTGTCGTCTCAGGTTGGGATCATGGCACCTTGGAGTGACCACAAATGCAGGGGTACTGAGAGCCCCTTTCCCCAGCCTACCAAGTGCAGCCAAGGCAGCATCCTGCCTTCAGCCACCTGGTGTGCAGCTGCCAGAAGGGTTTTGCTGTTAGCCAGAGTATCTGTTCCAATGGGATGTCATCTCTGCCTGCCAGAGGTGGTTCAGTTTTGCTGGAAAGTTGCCCTTTCCTTTGCTGCTTTGGCTCTCACTCGCAGAAAAAAGCAAAAAAACCCCACTTACGTAACTAGAACCTTCAAACCAACTTGTATTTTACCCCTCCACTCCCATTAAATCCAGAGTGCAAAAATCCAGAGTGCTTGTTTTTCCTCATGCAAAAGTCAGTCATGTTTTTCCCTGCCTTAAAAAACTTCTGAGAGTAAACACTTATTTGTCTTTTCCTGTGCAATGGGTTTTTTGCACAAGAACATGAACCTAGCTCAGAATATTTACTGGAAGGGTAAGGCCTGAAATGTTAAAAAGATACACAATCCAATCTTTTACTAAATCGAAGGATTTTTTTTTAAAAAATACAGATTTTATATTCGGTTTTCATACATGACCTCCACATACGGCACTATTAATAGCAATTAACTTTTTGTATTATATGCAGAAAGCCATTACTGCTCTGCTTAAAGTACTTAAAGCACTAGAGAATTCTGATCCATTTACTAAATCAATTCCTGTTACCACAAAAGAACCACTAATGTGCTTCACGACAGTCTTTTAAGTAAGGAGCAAAAAAAAAAAAGGATGAGTATGACCAATGTTCTATTTTAAAGTGTATTATATTAACATTTCATCAGCATTTACAGAAATATGAACCTCACAACAGTGCTGAACTTAGTCAGCTTCAGCAAATGGAATCATTGCTCACTTGCTCTCATACACAAGCACGGAAACACACAGGCACATTCTCCTTTTTATTTAATTTAATTTTATTTCAACAGAAATGTGCTTTCTGTGTAGAGTTTAAAAACTGCAAGTGGCTGCAGTGAAAAGTAGCAGCCAGTCTGTATAAATGGCTTACTCTGAGAAGTTTCTGAAAGAAAAAACACTCAGTAGGTGCATTGTAATTAGTTGCTCTTTCTAGTTACCTCTTGACAAATGATGCATGCTGGTCTGGATGAGAGCCCAACTCTTGACCCATGCCACCACTACACACTTTAGTACTTCAAGCAGAAACCCCTAGCCTCAGCATTCTTTTCATTTTGCTTTTTCCAGAAACGTGGTGCCAAGCAATGCACAACATGAGAATCAGAGATGATTAGCAAAGCTGGAATTCTTTCAGAAGTGCTTCATAGAGCTACGTCCTAAATATATCTGAGGAAACTTTCCTGCCTTTGATTCCTTCCAAATATGTAGCATGTTTCAGGGGTCCATTCAAGGACAGAAGTACATGGAAATACACAGGACGAACACGACTTGCACAACACTTGATACACTTTGGCAACATCTGTAAGCCTTTCAAACAGAAGATATTCTTGTGATCATTACTTTAATATGGGCGATTATAAGCCTATTGAGAAATGCAACTTTTGCCACAAAAAGTACCCATAAAAATAAACATTTTTTTTGGATAGCACTTTACTGCCCCCTTTTGCACTTTAACATTAGAACAGGTTTCAGTGTGAACATACATCTGAGAACAGTGTGAAGATATGGGGTAAAACGACAGGGTATCATGTTTATTCACTAATACACTATTAGGCACTGCTTTAGGGACATCTTCCACCTGCCTACACTGCAAACAAATGAAACATCTAGCTTTCATTGCCCTTAATGTTCCATGGGAGAGATCAGTAATGGATGGCTTAAATTGCTGTCTTCCATGGCAATCTGAATGTTTATGGGCAGCTGGAAAAGAAGGGGATATTGCTCATTAACACTCGTTGTCTCTAGCATAATTTTCTAAAACAAAGATCATCTGCAACTTGAATTCACTTTATTCATCAGGATGACAAAGGGCTTTCCAGTCTGAGGTCATGCATATGTTAACAGTGCCTGAACTAAAAGGATGGGTGTATCCTTCAGAACAAAACTTCACAAACTGGCAGGCAAGAATATTTCCATGAAAGGTGAAGACAAGAAGCCTAGACATTCAAATACCCTACAAGCCTAGAGGCATAAACCCGTTCTGCAACTCTGCACTGCAATTACAGTCAGTACAGAATCGATGTATGTCTATGTGTGTCCACATAGATCTGCAAAAGGTAATAAATCTACAGTCTAGTGGCCAGTTATTTACAAAATACTAATTCATTATGACAGAGCCAGAGGGGGACCCATCCTATACCAACCCTCAGCTTCCATTTAAAAAAGTCCATGTGCTGCTGTGTACACTCACATTTAAACTTAATCCATTTTCCTCTGTCATCCTACAATTACAATACAAGTCACAATAATATTAAATTTCAGTGCCTACAGCATTGCACAATTGAACCATTACTGTAATGAAAACTGACTCCCTTTGATATTAACACTGGTGTTTTCTCTCATTTGCTAGCCATGAAATACAGGAAGAGACCAATGTTGTTTTAATTAAAGAATTGTTGTTCAAAATATGCTACTGGGAATATTAAAGTAGTTCTTTGCTCTTATGGCAAAGATAATCAGGGATTTATATGGTTTGAATTTTGGGAAAAAAAAAAAAGAATAAAAAAAATCTGCGCCATGAATTCAGCGTAACACAAAACCATTGCTCTACTTGACTTGCGCTCACAGAGGCAGGGTGTGCCAAACCCAAGAGATGGCACTTTACTAAAAAGATGCAGAGCAGTAGTTAGCATGGAACAGAAAGTCAAACCAAACCATGTGTGTTTCTTACACAAGTCACTAAAGCCTTTGCTTTTAGAAAACTAACAGAGAGCAGCTGGCATTTGCCAAAGAACTACTTTTTGAAAAGTGCAAACCAGATTGTTCTATTGCTGTGCTATTCTCTGCTCTTCTCTACCACTCCTGTTAAAAAAACAAACGTCTTATGTCAGCCACAATATAAAGATGCCAACCAAAGTTTGCAAAGTTTCCTTCTCTTAACTACAGTTTGCTCACACCTGTACAGTCTTGTTTCAAGACATGCTTCAAGCAAAGTCTATAAAAGAGGGCGGGGACTGTCTTGTTAGTTGATGAGACATTAATAATTGGTGACTGTATCTCCAATTCAAAGACAAAATTTCATCTACTTTGCAGTTGTTGGAAAATGTATTATTGCATACCATTTGCCTGAATAAGTAAGCACTGGAAGTAGAACAAACTGTTAACTCACAACTTTCAGGAAAAGTTATGCCAAATCAGTAACACAATTGTAACAAACCAATCTATTTTGGCAAATCATTTTTATGCCAAGGAAAAAATGACCATGAGCATAAATCCAAATGGGAGACCTATAATCAGTCTGCAGTTGCTTCTTATATTAAACCCAAGATTCAGCCACTTGCAAGCACAAAGATCCTATGTTCTTACACGAAGAAACAACTTTTCCAAAGTTTGACTGACGTGTAGATTTGGGAAAAAACCAGGTGGCCACAGCTACTTTCAGGGCAGTAGTAATACCTGACCCATGAGGAAACAGATCTTGGCCCACTACATTTGAGCCTCTGAAATGAAGCTAAATTGACACCAGAGTAGTTTAAAAGATTCTGTCAACATCCAAGATGTGCATTTGACACAACTGACATCCCTGCCCCAGATGCAAGAGTCCACTGGAGGGGTTCAGCAGAAAACTGGGGATAACAGGAGATCCAGCCACTCAGTTTTATTAACCCACTGCCCTGCACTCATGAGACACTGACATTTGGTTCAGCCTCTACTGCAGGGAGGCTCAGCCAGTGCACCCCTCACAAACCAGGCCCTCTCTTGCAGGGGGAAACCTGGGCTCTTGGGTCACTCTCAGTGATCAATTTGGCATTACACCAAACAGTGAGCTAAAAAAAGCACAGGAAACTCAGTTGAAGCAGAGCTACCTGTGCAGCCAGACTCCAGAGGCACAGCTGATAGACCTGCTTGAGCTCCCAGCTGGTACAAGGGACACACTGACTACTGGCAAGCTATATATCTCTTTCCAAATGCAGACAGGGAGGTAGCTTCTGACATCATTTTCTGATTTAAAAAAAGGCAAGGAAGCTTTGGAGCGATCTGTATTTGTCCAGCCCCAAAAAAACCTCTTACACTGGCCTTGGTTCAAGACAGCTCATGCTTAATTTGTCCTGCTTCAGCAAAAATATTCAGCATTCAGCACATGCTCAACATGAGCTTTTCTGAATAAAGACAGTTTCCCAAGTCAGGCCGTAGGAGCAGAGTGCAGTCCTGCTTGCCTTGCTGTAACACACTGATCCACAGAACAGAAGACTACAACATGTTATAAACCTAAGATGTGGCTTTTGGTTTTCTTCAAAAAGTGCCTGAAAACTGCCTGATACAAAGCATGATTACCACTAAAAAACACCTTTTAAATATTTTTTTCAGGCAGTGAAGTAATCTGTATGCCAGTGTGACTTTCCCTGTTCAGCTAATCTGTTCAGCTCAGAAACACACCCTGGAAAAAGAAACCCCCTAAAACCTGAAGGTAAAGTGTTGCGCAGTGATTAAGCTAGACTGCTTCTGAACTAAACTGAAATTAATTAAACATGAAGAAAGCAACTGAAGTGTGGACAGAGAATGCTATGGGACTGCAAATCCTCAAAAGGAGTCAAGATGTTCCCAACTCCAAATTTACACTTTCATCCAGTCAGGTATAGAAACCAACTGCTGCTCAGGCAGTAGGTAAGCAGATGGCAAGCACCAAGCAAAAATGAAACTGTGAAACGATGCACCACTGACGAGGAGTCAGAAGAAGCGTAGTTATGTGTGCTTCCACCAGTGCTTGCTGCATAGGTTCCTTAAACAAACTGCTTCAAACTTGGAGAACATCAAAAGCCAGATGGGTCTTCCTCAATGAATCCGCAGGCAAGGAGCCAGGATTCCCGTTTGCTGCAGAAATAGGCCTGGACTTGATTTTAGTCTTCTTAGCTCTGACAGGCTGGAGTCTGGCAGAACTCCCAATCCAAAATAAAACAGCATTCAAGTGAGACTGGGCTTTAACTAACAATAATAATAATAAAATTTCAAATCACTCTCATTAGCTTTAAAACGCATTTCTCTTTACAGCGCAGTGTTCACCTTCCCCAATGCTGTTCTCTGGTTTGGGTATATAAATAAAAGCCCTATTCAAACAAAAGCTAAGAAAACAGTGAGAAGCAATTTGCAGCATCACAAATTTTTCAGCCCAACATCATTTCACCATCTAACCTATCCTGCTGTGTAAAACAAGCCAAATAATTTCTTGTTTTCTCTTGACACATGTAAAACTCGACTTTGCTTTAAAGTGTACAAAGCTCTGATCCTACCAAATAAAGTTTTGTAAATCTTATTTTAGCCATCACCCATGAGACATTTTAAAAGAACACTACAGGTAGGAAACCCATCTTATAGTTATGTATTTGTCATACATCAGGAATGATTCACCTAGCAACACAATCCTCTGTTAACCTTTATCTTTTTTGGCTTGGAACTTATGTTTAAAACCAGAAGAAAGCACAGACTATTACATCAAAGTTTAAATCAGCTGCATTATAATTATCAGGCTGATACCTCAATAAACACTGGGTGTTGGCTGGCCAGGATTGCCAAAAAAGATAGAGGTCCTGCCCTTATTTGCTGTCTTTGACAATGTATATAATCACATCAAAGGGAAGTTCTCTCCATCACAGCTAACAGAAAAAAAATAATCTGTATGTTCTCTTTCCTAGAGTAAAATGATAGATTTTTTTCATAACAAGAAAATTTAAATTTTGCCTATAATGAAAAATAATTATAATGTAAAGCCCTTTCAGGCTAGCAAGACTTGCAGTACTCACTGAAATCACAGGAGGTATTTTCATGAAGTTGAACAGGAGTTAGATAGGCTAAGATTAAACCTGAATTTACAAGGACAAAAATGATAACAACAAAAAAAACCCCAACCCAGATAATTCAAAATTACACTGAAGACACTTCAAGTTTAGGAATTTTCTGTGTGCATGTTTTATCCTTTTGGGTCTTAAGTCTATCTGGGGTGGAGGAGCAATGCAAAAGTATTTTTGGTTCTCCCATTTTCTTTTCACACTTTGCTTCCAGAAACATACTGAGCTCAGTGTTTTCTGCCTGTCCACTCTTCAGTGTTGGGGCTTTTTTCCCCCATTTAGGGAATGGGAGTCAAAATTGCAAAATCTCTGTTTTAAATACACCTTCGAGTTTCTATGAGTGAAAACTCCTTAAGGTGAGGGGAACCTGGAGGGGAAAGACTCTGGATGCAGAGAGAGCTGGAGTCCACTGTCCAGGATGCTCTGCATAGATGATTCCCTATCTATCCCGGTGCCCTGCCAAACCTGTCCGGCCTTATCTGGGACATTTCTGAAATGTGACATGACAGGCAGGTTCGAAAGCTAAACGTTGGATAATGGTGGGCAAACAAAGGACATCGGTTTTTGCATTATTTCTTTAATTACTTTAACCCTTGTTCGAACAGAAAGCATAAGGCCAGAGTAATTCAGCTTCCCCCTTTGTCATTTGCCTGCCATAAATATGCACCAGTCTGCATTTGAAAAGCTGAAGGAGGCTGCAAGCTTGCTGGACATTTATCATGCTCTGTTCCCTGTTAACAAGCAAATACTTTAGTTGAATGGCCCATTAGCAATCATTGTCAAATGCAGAATGCAAGGTGCTTGAATGTGACCGGCCTGTAAATTAGATGAGGTTACCCCTGAGCTTTGGAGAATTTCAGCAAATGAACTGGATCTTTTGCTATAGATTTGTGAAGGTTAAGTTTCAAGAAAGGAAACCCATCTGAGCACTTCAGGTCCTGTATATTCTGCCAATCCTTTCGGCTCCCTATATACACGTTTATTTTTCATTTGTTAAATCACATCAGCATCAGCAGCTTGACAGTTTGGGGTTTAGAGTTCCCTTTTCAGTCAGAATTGTGAAGATTTCCAGCATACTATGGGATAGGGTAAGAATGATACATTCAAGCATGTAATTAACATCTTTATATAAAAAAAAAGAAAAAAAAATGAATAATCAAACAAACAAACAAAAAAATCAAACCCAAACCCAATCCACTTTAAAAGTGTCCAAGCCACTGCCAAACAAACAGCATGAATTCCATTTTGCCGAGCTCATCCCAGGCTCATTCCCAGTAAAGAAAGACACAACTGTTATTGTAGGCTTCGGTGTTTTTTCCTCTTGTGTCTAGACTACTTTTAACAAATGCAGAGTGCTTTCTTCTCCCCCCTCGCAGACAAATGAACAGGCAATAAAGTAGATATTTCTCATTTGAATCGTACCCCTGATTTGCAATGTAATGCTGACTTTAAGTTGTGGGCGTTCAGGGCTGTCAGCTGGGTAGAAAAGCAAGTATTAACTATTTAAGGGCTCTTCAAGAGAAAAGGCAAGAAAAAATACATCCAAGTAGCTGCACTAGGAGAGGTATTTTACTACCTTTACAGCTGCAGATCACTTAAAATAAATGATGAAACAATAGCTATATTGTCTGCCGGCTAAACTCAAGGGGCTGACAGCAAACTCATCCCCGTGATTTTAAGTTGGCCGGGAGGAGGGGAAGGGGGGAGGCAGATGCTTATCTCATTCATTTCTAGATTTCAGCCAGCCTTTCGGAAATAAACACCACCTAGAGACTGAGCCAGAGACATTTGGTTATCTGCAGCTTGACTGGTAAATAGGCATGGATGCTGGTTTGTTTGTGGTTGTTCGGTTTTTGGTTTTTCGGTTTTTTTTTTTCTTTTATATTTTTGCAGGATGGGAAACACAAGAGATGCTGAAGTATCACCTGGCCTAGGCACAGACAATGCAGCATGTTTATCTTTGCTGCTCCCATGGAGTGTGAGATGGAGACCACAAACTAAAACACAGCTGAATCAAAAGCTCTCTGTTTTCCTTCCAGACAACTCCAACACTACCTCTCCCCTCCGTTCTCTGTGCCTTGCCAGCATGCTCCTGCCCGAAGCCCAAATAGATTAAGGCAACAAATCCCAAGTGCAGCCAATTCTTCAGGAAGGCTGCTGCTAGGGCAGGAGTTAAAAATGAGAATCTTCCACACCTCACAATTGCAGGCATCTCGAGCTTTAATCGGCCCCCGTCTCGGCAAAAAGCAGCAAATGAAATCTATCTTTACCATATTATACACCACCAATGAGCAAGAACTGAGCAGCTTTTCTTCGCCGCTCCAACCACCCCAAGCCACAAGTAGGCCTTTCATAGTTCCTAATCCCGGCCCCCAAGTTTTGTGCGGTTTTCACATAATACCTTACAGCCCCGAGCAAGGCCCTTAGTTTATAGCACCCCTTTCAGAGACGTGTCATTTCTAACATCAAGCTAATCTATATGTTGCCATGGCATCACCCTTTATCTGCCTTTACATCTTATGAACTGCATGGATTTACCACATTATTTTTATCTGAAAGACAGAAAATGGTGGTTTTATTGCCATACAATCAGATTACTGCTGCTAGTTTCTCTATGCCTTTTTACCATACTTCAATCAAAAGGGATCAGTTTCTTTATACTCTGCCCTTGATTTACATTACATCTGTAAAGACCTAGTCTGGGTTGTAATCCCCTTATTAACTATGACCAGGGTTGATTTGCCTAAAAATAAAAGCAAATTGTGTCAGACCTTTTCACTTTGTTTTTGATTCGGAACTACAAAATGGATTACTAAAGAAATCTTCAGAGTTCACACGGCTGGTATAGTACTGAATTTAAAATGAGAATTAAACAAGTTAAACATGGGAGCTGTGTCAACGGTTTACATTTTCCATCATGGGAGAAAGGCTGAACTGCATTTGTCTTTGTGTTCTCTGGCTTTAAGAAGACAATGAAGCCACAGGAGATTTTTCCAAGCTCTTCTAACACTGTCCATTTGCCATCCTCCCTTCCTCTGCTTTTTCATGCAACTCCCTCACAAACTCTGCTCCCTTTCCCACCCCCCCAAAAAAGTTGGCCTCTCCCTCAAGACAACAGTGTGTTAAAGTCTACATACTGTGGCACTCAGTATTTTAATCAAAATATTTCAAGCAGTTTAACATTCCTATGTAAGTTTCCACAACGCCTCACAAAGAATGAGCTCATAAGCAAATCCATGTAGATGTATGATAAATGACCAGAAAAACAGGTTTCTTTATGTCAGCAGCCAAGGCAGACAGACATTAGGCACACATGAATAACATTTTAATCACTATTTTTTTTCTCAGAAGAACACTTTCTTCTCATTTGCAACAAGCAATTTCAAGTACTGCAGGTTTGCAAGATGCGTGAAGACCAGATCATGAAGGAAAAAAGGTCCCCAAAGGAGCCTGCCTGTGGCTGCTGTGCAGGGCTGAAAGGCCTGTCTTTGCCAGCGTGTCAGAGCAGCCACCTCAGCTCCTCTGCTCCTCATTTCCCATGCCAGGAACCTTGGCCGAATTTGAGAGGATCCAGTGTCACACCTCAAGCAATGTGATCTCCTTACAATAAAACACGGAAGAAGAAAAAATAAAAAGGGGGGTGGGGAAGAAAAAAAAGGTGAGGAAGTCATTCTTGTGTGTGGGAAGAGGGAGAACTTAAGTGATTTTAGCATGACTTTTAGTCACCACCTTTCTACAGGCAATTACTTCATTAAACAGAGTGAAATAACGTAGCACAGCTTACAGATAACATGCTTTAAGATAATTACTATAAATAATATAGCAATTATACTCTACATATAAAAAGCTGGGGAAAATAACCAGCTCAAGAAATCAGCCTTCAGTTTATTCTGAATTCATTTTGCTAATTCACCTGTGCTTCGGAGACCTGGCTACAAATACTAGAACTATCAAATGGACTAACTGGAAGCCACCACTCGCTCCATCTATTAGCACGCCAAGTGTCAACAGCTATGTTTTGGGTACAATTTAGGAGCATGTGTTTAAACAATTTTAACCTTCCACTCCTGTTTCCTCAGCTTGAAGCTGTAATTGCATGGGTTAGAAAGTGTAGTCCCACAGCACAGGACTCCCAAATAAATTCTTGTCAAGCTGAGAGCCTCCCAAACATGTTGTGAGATATCGTTTTAGCAAGCTCTTTGTGCTCTGGCTGGCTTGCCTGTCCTGTGAAACAAGGGCTGTCCATTACCTACAGTTTATCATCCTGACAAAATGTGAGGAATGTGGATGTGAAAGCACTAACAATTCCACCCCTGGTGCTTTCTCCTTTTTTCCCCTCTGTATTAAAACCGACAAGATTAACCCAAATGCAAACTGCAGAGCATAGTTCAAGGGGCTATTCAATCGGTAGTGAATGTGCATTTGTTTACCTACAAAAATAAGAATTTCAGATACAATGAGAAGCAGACTAGTCTATACACTACTGAATAGAACATTTAGCAGGGTCATCAATTGTAGTTTATTTTATCAGTTTCTGACATGTTAGCATTCATTCAGAGGCAGGCTGTGAAATATCCCATATATAACTGGTTATCAGAGAGAGAGAGAAAAACAGCTATATAATCTAACTTAATCAGTGTCAAAGGCACCACTTATGAGGATAACCTTCCACATGTCGCTGAGGAGACCCGCCTTGCTCGCCGGCCTATAGCACGCAGGGAAATAGTGACGCTTGGACATCAGCGATGCTTTTTTGAATGAGATTTCTCTACTGCTTCACTAAAAGGTGCCCCAAACATTACTCGTGGTCCTGCGTGTCAAAGGCAGCGCTGAGCCCTTGTGAGGTGAAGCTGAGGTAATCCATGCTATCTGCATACACTGCTTGTCTTGGCAGAAACCACACAGGCAGAAAGTCTCCCGTTAAAAAGTGTCAACAGGAGTTAAAGCTAGAGTAATTTTTCCTCTGTGTTTTCAAGATCAGGTGATCTAATGTTCTTCAGATGAAAAGTCTATAAAGTATGCCAAGAGCATCTACAACAACGATGTTTAACCTCCCAAGCAATGAAGTCACAGGTATAATTATTTTATAGAGGTCACTTCAATCTCATTATTTGGTCAAGGCAATAAAGCAAATCTCTACAAACGAAATGGGGGGGAACAGGGAGGGGAGCTCTGTGTTCAAATAGCTACTGCATGCTCTCCATCCCAGCCACCTGCTAAAAATTAGAACCTCTAGACTTCAGTGCAAAACTAATTCAGTTTATACGTTCACCTTAACCTAAAATTTATTATTTCATACTTTATATTAACCTAACAACTTCTCCCATTTTAATTGCCTACCTGTTCAGCAGATTTTTGCCTTGAGACTTTCAATAGAGTTAAATGCACAGCTTCCCTGACTAAATTACCAGCATCAAAGACAGTTATTATTTCAAACCTAGAAAGGAGCTTTATTATTATACCATGCCAAGATATATTCAACAGCTTTACTTCCCAAGCTAACATTCAGCTTGAATCCAGAGTGAGGACAACCTTATCTAAGGGGAAATTATTCAGGATCCTTCAGGCAAACAAGTGTGAGAAGAATTAGTAAGAAATTCTGCTTGGAGAAGTAGAGCTGCCTCACCAGCAGCAGCGTCAGGAATGCATTTGCAAGCCTCCTCAAACTCCGGGCCTCCAAGAGGCCTATAAATCACTAGCCCCAGCAATTGAAAAGACTAATTTTAATAGTGTACTTCTTCACTGTGGTGATTAAGCCTCAATGAATCACTCAAGAAAATTCAATTACATCAGCAACACAACCTATTTTTAAGCGTGCATTTAAGTTGAAAAAGTAATTAGATATTATCATTAGATCTACCATTAACAACATTCAAACCTTTTTTGTAATCAAACCGTTTAGAATTAACTAAATGGAAACACAAATCGTGTTTGACAAAAGAAGCATATCCCCAGGCTCCGTGAGATGGGCTGAATTCAGCCGCTCGGATGCTTTCGTTTCACTGATGGCTAATAAAAGCGATCAAGGTAAGTTAAAAAAGGAGCGAAAGCAGGTTGCGGCTGGCAGACGAGAGCCCCGAGCAGCCGGCTCTTCTGCTTTGGAAGAGTGACCTCTGTAGGCATAAACCCAGCGAGGGCTGGGATGCAAAAGCATTCCCCTTCCTCCTAGGCCGAGCCAAGGCTGTTTTCCACCAGCACAGCAGGCCCACTCCTGCAATGCAAGCCCGGCTCTCAGCCTTTGCCTTTCGAGAGCCTAAACAGCCTTATAAAGCCCGCTTTATAGCCAGCCAGGCCGCTTTTTCCTCCGATGGGACGCCGTGCCTTTCTTAAGCCAAAGTAAGGCTTTAGCTATGCAACATCATGGAAGCGCTGAGCCAGTGACTGGAGGGAAATTTTAACAGGCTTCCCACTTGATGCATATACAAAATAAATATTTGTCAATCAGTATTACTGAATTGAGCAGTCCATTGCAGTCCTGCCGGTTTATATATATATATATATATATATTCTTTTTTTTTAGTTCTTTTTCTTTAAGAAGGATTAGGAAACTTCTCGGTAAAGAGAAACAGAGCAAGTGTTAAAAAAATACAGGCAGAAATCTATAGTCATCTTTTCCTTTAGTAAAAGCAACAGCAGATGGTGACTGTAAGGTAAGGTTACTTGGTAAACTTGAGATGCTACTCCTAATTCAAACTTTGAAATCTTCACCAAACTCCTAGAGATCCTGCCACCTGCGCAGGATTAATCCCTGATCCAGGAAATACTCTATTCATACTTGTCTCATCACCACCTAACATTTCCTCTACAAACTCCCCCAGGAAAAGAAGACATGTACTTACTGGAGTTAATGGAAAAAGCTAAATTCAATTACCATATTGCATATGATTTAATTTTAACTACATATAACTGAAGATGGAGCATACATATAAAAATATTTTAACCCATTTCTGCTTTAAAATTCCCTTAACTCATGAGAGTCTACTTCTTCCTATCGTGATTTTTGTTCTCCAAACTAGTGATTCTAATCACAAAAGTTCAGAGGCTCTCACAAGTGAACAAAGCCAACTTCCATTTTGTATGTCAAAAATCCAAGGAGACAAAAGAGAAGTGCAAGTAGCTTTACATCACTGCCTCAGACTTTAGAAGGACAGGCCACTTTTCGAAAAGTTCCTCTTTCCAACAGCAATAATTTTGTTAGTTTAAGTAAAGAGATTGTTGTTTTGTTTGTTGTTTTTTTTTTTTTTTTAAATAACGCATCTCTTAAAAGAGTGAGCTTTGAAAGTGAGGTCCTGGGAACGCATGTACATTTTTGCTTGGGTTTGTTAATGAAGAATGACACCATACGGTTGTGTGATGGGTAATGCTTAGTTCATTACTCACTGACATGTGCCTTGATACCATCAACTCCTCAACCAAATTTAGCCCTGTTATAAGCAGATGTAACTTCGCTGGAGTCAATGGGATGAGTTTGCATCTGCAGACGGAGAAGTTGGAGAGTATCACCCTTTCCTGGCAACTTAACGCAGCCCGGCTCCTCCGCTGCTCCAGCCCGGGCGAGCCCGGACCTTGCCCGCAGGTTTTACACCCTGCTACCGCTGCACCACTCCCCAGCCCGCTCCTGGTCCGCTGCCCCGGTCCGGCCCGGCCTCTCCTTCCTCCCGAGACCCTCCCGCCGGGTACAAGGGGCGATGGGGCAGCTCCGCCGTCATACCAAACACCCGCCTCGGGAAGAGCCGGATCCCGCTGCCAGCCGCGGCCGGAGCCCCCGCCGCTCCCCGCTAGCGCACTCCGCCCCGTCCCCGCGTCTCCCGGCGGCCGCGGCCGACCTGCGGCAGCGTCCCGTCCCTCCCCCGCGCACGGAGGACAGCGCCGGTCCCCGAGGAGACGGCGGGCGGGAGCGGGATGGAAACTTACTTGGGGTTAGAGGAATTCCAATATATGGGGTCTAAAACGATGGACCGCGCCAGTGCAGTTCTGCATAAAACCATCACGGCTCCCCAGCAGTACTTCCAGGCGGAGGCATCTCGCCTCCGCGCTGCCATGGTCGCAGGCGGCACCGAGTCCCTCCCCGGAGCCTCGCCAACTCCGCCGTGCGCCTTCCCACGCACCTGAGCGGCAACAGCAGGGTGGGTGCCCGGTATCCCAACAGCCGGGATGATTGATAGGGAAAAAAAATAATTTTAAAAAAATTAATAAAAAAATCACACAGTAAGAGTCGACGATGCACTTGGCGAGAGCTGCAAGCAGATCTACTGAGTCATGTATGCCACTCGCATGTAGGATTATCTCCTGTGAGGTCAGATCCAAGCTACCTCCGAAGTAACAGCAATAGCAGAAAAAAAAGAAAAAAAAAAAGCAAACGCGTTAGTCCTTCCTCTTAGTGGGGGTCTCCCGGCTGCCTTGGAAGATGCCACTCAAACTGCCAACTCCCATTTGGATCCAGAGCGCCATACGCGTTCACAGTGTCTAAGGCCCGCGTGAAAAGGAGTAAAACAAAAAATAAATTTTAAAAAGGTAAAATAAATGGTGGCGGGAGAAATAAAAGGGTCGGGGGGAAAAGGACACAGCTTCGGCGGGCGGCTTCTCCTGTATGTCTCTCACTGCTCCCCGCAGTTGGCAATCCGCACGGGCACCAGCCCGGGCTGTTTCGGGCAGCTCGGAAGCAACCGCGAGTCAATAAATCCACTCCGAGTCAGCTCCCCCAGTCCCGGGGAGGCGCATCCGCAGGGCTCCGGCTTCCCCGAGGGGCACTGCTGTCCTTGTCACCAGCAAAGACCACGGAGAGGAGCAAGGAAAGAAACAGGGGCGGACAATAATGATTACAAAAATAAAAAAAATAAACCAAAACGGGGGNGCCCAGCCGAGCGGGCCGGCAGGTAACACCCCCCGGCCCCGCCGCGCCGCGCCGCGGGCGGCCGCTGCCCGGCGTGCGCGGAGAGTCCACTCGCTGTGACTCACAGCGGGGCTGTGCGGGAGGCGCGGCGGGCCCAGATGGAGCGAAATCAGGGGGAAAAAATGAAATTAAATAAGCATTAAAAACCAGCCTTTGCTAAAACTGTTTCTCGAGTACCCTGCCGTTCAAAGAGCGGGGAGCAGCGGTAGCGCACGGGGCACCTCCTCACCCTGCCCGCCGCGGGGAGCTCAGCACCCCGGGGGAACGCGGCTGCAGGCGCTGAGCAGCAGCGGCCACCTCCGCGCCGTGGCGCGGGTAAGGACCGCGCCGTGTTCCCACTGGCGCAGAGCTCCGTGCACAACTTCCTGCGGCTTCCTTGCCGGGAAGGAGGCCTGGGGGTGCTTCCGCGCTAGGTTCCCACCGCCCCTTCCCACGGCTTCTGTGAGTTTTCTAAGTTTATCTGGTTGCGCGACAATTAGCCACGGGCCGTCACTGAATAGAATCAGACATGCGGAGCCCCTCAGAGAGATGGAGAACGGCGGGCAATGCGGGGCTCCGGGGTCGGCTGCGAATTCTCTCGCTTTTCTCTGTCGATTGCTCAGAGTCTCTTCCCCTCTAGATTTTCGTGGGGAGGGGTTTCGGACACAGTGCGTTTTCAGACGCCGCGTATCCCAACGGCACGGCACCTTGGCCTTTTATTTCATTCTATCGTTAATTTCTGGCCAGAAGGAGCTACCTGCGGGCAGCACTGGAGATGCTTTCCCCGCGGCCTCGCAGGTCCCCCGGGGGGTGCGGAGGGCGCCGGGGGGTCGCGGGTGCTCCCGCCGCCGCGCTCGGAGCCCGACACGCCGCGGCTCCCGCGGCATTTCGACGGGGCCACAGCTCCCACTAGCGGCCAGCGGCTGCCGTCCGCAGGGGGAGCCGTCCCCTTCGGCTGTCCCCCTCCGCCGCTCCCCCGCTCCTGCCCGCTCCCACACGGTGCCACCGCAAAAGTCGCCGGCAAAAGCCAAACGGGGCGGCGGTACCGCTGCCCCGGGAGGTGCTACCGGGCTGGGGAGGCGGCACACGCGAGGAGTCCGCGACAAGAGCTACACCGAGGCTAAACACGGGTGGTGTAACGGGCATAGTCCCTCCTGTGAAATTAAGGGGGTTACTGAATTTCTTCCAGTAGGGATTTCTTGCCAAAATAGTATCTGCAGAAAGGATTAAAAGTTAAATCCTAGTAAATTACAGCGCTCTTTTCTGCAATTTCCCTACCTTTTAGTCGAGGCATGCAAAGAACATCCTACCAAAAACCCTAATAAAGAGCCAATTTCGCATAATTTTATTCCTGAAGAAATATGTGTATTCGCTTAAAAATCAGCTTCGTGGTAGTACTCGTCCAGCTTTTAGACGAACGCCAAGAAGCTCTTATAAGGAAAACAACTGGCACTGTAATTTATTTCCCGGATAAATTTTGGAACCCAGTGTTCTGTTTCGACCCCTTTTCAACTAAACGGGTGTTTCAGCCTGGCAGAGCCCGCTCCTCCCGTTCGCAACAGAGAGGAAAGAAATTGGAAGCGCGCTCGAAGCCCCATAGATTTTGAGTTAATTGTATTCGGTAGTTCTCTAATGAAATCTACCACTCAAGAAAACAAGGAAATCAGTTTGCTTTTCACACAAAACATCGAATACGCTTTAAGTAAACTGCTTAATTAAATTTAATTTGCAGTGAGGAAGGAATTGCAGATCCGGCGACGCAATTTGGTGGAAAAGGATCTGATTCCCGGGACGGAAACTTAGCACTCAAGTGGGAGCTTAGGTATCTATGCACACCGACGGGCATCAAAGGAGAACTTCACCAGCGAGGGGAGGAAAGTACTTAATTATTAAACTTTTAAACAAATGTGTGGTGTGTAGCCGGTCGTGAGGCAGTGTAAACATGGAGCCTGATAAATGCTTCCAGCAACAGAGACGTGTAAAATAGGTCTACCTCAATTTTGTGATGCTGCTGCTTCTGTTTGTTTAGAAGCAAAAGGTTACGAGCGGTGTTTTGTAAAAGTGGTGAGTAAACTGTGACCTCTAACTCTTCGTATCCTTGCTTTAAGTAAACCAGAGGAAATGAAGAGCCCTGGTATTGTCTGAAAATATCCTCCTGTAGCTAAATATATCACACGGCTCCTATTGTCCAGCGCCTAATCATTTTTACGCAAATACAGCTGTTTTACTCTACTGTCCAGCACCCTGCCGATGCACACTGTAAAAGCATAAAAATCCACGTTAAGAAAATTATTTTTCAGTAAAACCAAGACAAAACTGGGCGCTTGTTTCCGAGATAACCTAATCAACAAAGATTAAGATATCCAAAGAAACGCGGGCTCGGTGGCTACTCTGCTCCGGTCACCCTTTTTGGCCGAGGAACCGGTCCCTGCGGTTGGGTCGGGCCGCGGGGCCCTTCCAGAGCCGCAGAGTTACTTACGGTTCCGAGCAGGGCCGGACCAGGCCGGACCAGGAGGCGGGGGCCGGGGGCAGGCGGCGCCCGGAGGGGCTGCGGTGGTGCGGAGCCCCTGGGTAGCCGCGCTGCGACCGCAGTCCTTCCCCGGTCCCGACCCCTGCGCCCGCTGCATCGGCCTCCAACCTCTCCGTCTCGCCTCCGAGGAGCGCCTCGGACTCGGGGAGAAACGTGGGAGTAAAGGTTGGGGACGGGGGTTTCAAAGCAAAAAAAGCCGACGAACGTTCGGAAATTAGAAATCGGGTTCGGCCGCTGCTTCTCTGGGGCTATTTCAGGAGGAGGTTCCGGCAGACATTTCGGGTTTCGCAAGGAACGCGGTGTCCTGACAGACGAACGCACAGGGAACAGGCTTCTGGGGGAAATCCTGCCGCGGCCTTGGGAGCGGCGCCGCGGTCCCCCAGCGCCCGGGCGGCCCGGCTCGGCGGACGGGGATGGACGCACAAACGGACGGACTGGATGAGCGCTGCCAGCGAGCAGGTGAGACCTGCCTATCCCTTGCCTTCACTGAAAAACTGGGACTTAGCTGTTTGTACCGCTTAAACCTTTATTTCCTGTACTTCATACTGTCTTAAAAAAAAAAAAATCTTGTTTATGGCTGAATAACCTCTTTCACCTTCTTTCCAACAGTGATGTCAGCAATAATTATGTAGATACAGGCTCTGGTACTACAAAATATATAATGAAGGGCAGATAATCTGAATGGGATCAGGATTGGGCCCACAATCCCTGATTCTCTTTTCAACATCAGCCTAAACATGAAATTTTTGAATTGGAAAAGCTCACTGTCATTCATCATTACATGAAAATGTACTAGTTTTGAAAGTTGAAAAGATATAACTCAATGGATACAATTACTTCTAAATTCAATAAAGAGAAATGATCATGACTGATGCTTATTGACTTAAATGGATTGTTTATTGTTTGTACAAAAGGCCAAGTGTGCCAGATGCTTGAAACAGCTCTTAATACACCATTCACACTGCAACAGTGCATTTTCTGCACTTATGGTAGAGTAAGTACACGTAGATGTTAATTTGCCTTCTCCAGGTCTGTTTTTTAACTGTAGTTTTAGTCAACCAGAGCTCCTTAGAAAATGAGCTTGGCTTCCCCCAGATACAGTCATAGAATTCAAGCAGCCTTGTAATAAAAATCAGAGAAGACATCCAAACCATGCATTTTAACTCTGTTTGACTTGACTTATGCTGATTCTCTGTACCACTCTTTGAAAACAAAAATATTTACATTATTCTATGGTCTGTGATATGAGGGGTAGGAAAAGCTTCTGCTACACAACAGGCCTTTTATTATCCAAGGGGATCTATGTCCTTTCGAGCAGAGCTGATGCTGAGCTAGCATAACCCTTGATTCTAAGTGTCAGTCTATGGAAGATGATTGTAAGCATGAGGTAGTTTAGTACAGAAATGTCAACAGAAACTCAGCACCCTTCAGCGGGCTAACAAATGGTGGGATGGAAAGAGTGGGATAATTCTGAAATGCACACGTGGCAGTACCAGCATGAGAATGAACAGAGATGCATGAAAGTCATGGTTCAGCTCCTGCTAGACTGGCCCATCAGTCCAAAACTATACCAACCTGGGCACTTCAACCATATCCTCCAGCCTTGGAATGAGCCCTAGGCAGCTCCACAGCTCTCTTCTGAAATAAATCTCCTCTGTAATGCAACATGTAAGGTATTTATTTCACCTGCACTCGCACCAAGTTGAGACCTTGCAATGACAGAGCTATGACCCCAAATGCTCTGAAAATGTTTAATGAAATACTGCATGCAGTTAAAAGTGAATAATAACCAACATCTCCATATTTGGTGTACATGCAAAACATTGGCAGAAACTTAATGCTAAGAGCATGTTAATAGCATTGCAAAGAATGGAGGATATCAGCTTCAGGTCAGGAAGGACGATAGATAGGGTGAGGTGTATGAGGTGGCACATAGCTCAAGAGAAAAGAAGACATCAAAGGTAAATCCTTCTTTTTCAAGACAAGATAGGAATGGATGAACTTTTGATACTTTGGTGAGATTATACAAACAAATACAGTTGCTTGGCAGTTTAGACATCTCTCCAACATAATTGTCTCTGCTTTGCTAAGCTGCAATGATGCTGTCCCTCCAATACATTTCTCAGGAGTCAGCTTTCCACTTGGGCTTGGAAAAATGATGATAAATGAACATGTGAAGTTCAAAGGGCAGTTTAGCAAATCACCAAAGTAAGAGCACATGTTTAACATGCTGTTCTAAGGCCTTCCACGCTCCTACCTTTGCCAGACAGATGCACTGTTTCATATTAAAATAATTATCCAGGACATTTATGAACAAATTTGGGAAAACTAAGATCGCTTCTGTTACCATGTAAGGGAAATGAATACTGCTCAAGGTAGGTGGCAACAAAAATGCCTGCCTGCCTCCCTGGGGTGGTCAATGACATACAAAATCCCAGAACAACCCAAAACTTGTCTAACCAAAATTTGAAGTTCAAACTTCAAACTGTAATGAAATAAAAATTAAACACTGAACACAATAACCAACAGCATTTTCTCTATGCAGACACATATAGGGAGCTCACGGTTTAAACACTACATGTCATTCTATGTTCCTGCATACTTTGTGTTAAAAGGGTGTGAAATCCTACAGGAATATAAGAATATCCCAAGTTCTTACCATCAAATGTCAACTTGCCCCCTTTCCAAACTATATGCATTTTTATTTTTCTAGAAATCAACAGTTATCTCTGAAGTCCTATAATAATTTTAAAAAGAAAACCCTACAGCAGTGCAAACGTAACATTCACCCACACCAGGTCTACAAAGATACAAGACACAGAGAATGCCTTAGGACAGCAAAGAGACAGCAGATTCCACCAACTGAACTTCTACCCCAACTGAGGAAATCAAACCAAAGCAAAGACCTAACTGCTTTACTGCTTTTCCTTTTTTGTTTTTTTTTTTTTTGAGGGCAGGGGAAAGAGCAACAGGTAGTGAAATGTGGAATGGCAGAAGGGGCAATCTCATTAGGATAGTCTTAGAGGTGGGACTGAAAATAACTGGGTAACATCTAAGCCTACACAATGTTAAATGCAGAGAACAAATGTTGCTATTTAGCAGCAAATTATGTGATGCAGAACAAAATGCTTGATACCACAGCTGCATGTATGATTACTTAGCTTCTTGCTTTTAGAAGAGGAAACAAAACTGCATAGGTCTGTTTTGAGTATTGACTTTTAATAGCTTGTTTCTCATTAGGGAACAGGGGATGTTTTCTGCTTTAGAAATACAGGTATCAGTTGATCTTTAAATACAGCCTGCTCCTGCCAACAGGTCATGTACATGATTTATTTGGCTTCAGCTTTTGTTTTTATGCATTAAGCAACTTTCAACCTTCTTCTGTCATACAATATATAGGCAAATTTAAGTACAGTATAGTGTAGGTATTTTACCATCTTCACATTTTCTTGACATACTGGACAAAGCGATACACATCAGTCTGCCCCCAAGCCCCCGTTTCATACAAAGCTCGTTGAATACTGCTTTCAGTGGCACATTCAACTTGCTCCCACATTTAATTTGTTAAATTTACAGAAACAGACCCTTTGGGAATATCAGGAATTATTTCCAACTTTGTCCAGTGACATTCAAATGCTCAGGCAACTACTGGTAACTGTCATTTTATGGTTACTACAGATGTTGCATGCTGACAGGAAAAAGAAAGTTTTAGAACTGGACAAGCTATAGTAATCCAGGTTTTGGTAGAAGAATTACATACAAAAAGAGGGACTTATATATAGTTTTCAATCTGTAGTTTCATTTTTCAAAATAAAACCTATATATATAAATGGGTAATATTCAAGATCTGTATAACAGTTGCTTTCTGGCTAAAACAATATATTTAGACAGAATCTCATTTTCTGTTTTTCAGTTCAAATATACTAGCCAGTCCAGTCCTTTGGGAGAAAAAACTTCTGTTTTTAAATCCTTCTGGATCCATCAGATTCATTATATGGTAATGACCTTAACTTATACAATATATTATATTATGAGGTGAACTGAAGGGGTTTAGATATGGGAAGTATTGGTCTGGGTGCAGTAAGCCAAACAGCCGTTTAAACATGATACTACAGCTGAAATAAGTCTCTGTCAGAATAAAAACCAATATTCATAAAAACAGCAGCAGCCATCAATAACATTCACAACTGCAGGGATTTTTTACTGTGTGTGATTTTGCATTATAAGTAGAAGCCACAATAGTTTAAAGCAAAATTTAAAAAAATAGCACTATAGTCTTGAATTGAATAATGTGAATTCTCACTCTTATAGCTGTTTATAGAAGTGTACTAAAAAAATTTACTTAAACATATGAATTTAAGACTTTCACTTTATTCAGCAAATTGGTTTATTTACACAATGGGGAACGCTGGTTGAATGCTGTCAATGTAATAAAAACAAATCTAACAGAGACAATACTGAACTCTCTCTATGTATTCATAGCAGAAATGACAAACTATTTCCTTACCTGTATCAGGAACATCAAGCGCAACAACGGGACAGTATCATAGGACACTGATTTAACAATAAACCACAGAGGTCCAGTAATACTATGGCAATTTACTCATGTATTTACTGACTTTAAAATAAAAACATTGAAAGTCAGCAATACCCAGTAAAAAGTTCTGTCAATTATCAGAGTTAAACTCTGATGAGTAGGTCAGTAAAACCTTATCAGATCATCCACAATTCATAAAGTGACATGAGTTGCTTCAGACCACCAATACAGAAACAAAATTGATGAAAACAGATTATCCTCTAAAAGGTAACGATGATCTGATAAGGGTTTAACTTAATGGAAGTTTAAAAAAAATATGAATTGCAGAGCACAGCCCCTATTAGAACAAGCTAACTTTCCAACTTTCAAAAAAGACAAAAAAAAAAAAAATTGAGAGAAAGAAAAAAAAAAGAAAAAACACTTCAACATGAAGCTACCATACAAAGTTTTTGTTTGTTTTCCTTTTTTTTGTTGTTTTTTGTTTGTTTCTTTTTTTCTTTTAGGAGTTCAGAGTTGAAATTTAATCCTGGCTTTTTAGGGAGAAGGACAGTTTTGGCCTAGACTTTCCTTTGCCCAGGATAATTTTTTGCTCTTCCTTTTGCTGACGCTGTCTCTCTTGTTCTAGTTTCATCCTCTCCTCATGAATCTTTCTTTGTTCTTCAACAATTTTCAATTGTTCTTCAGCCTACATAGGAAGATGGTAAAATTTAGGCCAGCATATTTTGTAGTCATAAAAGCAATTTACAAGTCCATATTAACTTCCAAGCAGGTCGAATCCTGCATAAGTATGTAAGCAGTTCCACCTGAGCTGGATGCCATAGCTGGTTTCAGTGAAACCATTTATAAAATGGTTATTTGAATTGAGTTTAAAAGAAACATTGAGAACTTTCTACAGCTAGCGTATCAAAATCTGGAGTGCTTACATGCCAAGGTTATCAGCATTGCTTCACAAACAACACATTATATTTTATTTAAGGAAGACATTAGATACATACAGAAATTGTCCCAACACTTGTCACGTACAAACATAATGAAGTCACATACCTTCAGGCTGAGGTCTCCCTGCTCCAAAACCCATCTAAAACCCCCTCCTAATCCAAAACCATCTTCACAGCAACTAGTCAATCCTTATATTGACCCTTGGTTCTTACAGCTCTCTCCCAGTGGTCTTCTAAAGGTGCTTATTTAGTTCATTACATCAGTCAATACTTTAAATTTTCCATTTCCACCATAAGAGGTTGAGAAAAGGGTAAAACGGAAAGAAATCTAAAGCAGATGTAGTCTGAGCAAAAATATTTAAGAAGCCTTATTTTTATATGAAAGAGGTGTAATTACTTGGGCAATTGAAACTGACAGAGTTCAATCAGGATTTAGAAGCAGTTTAGTTGGTCTTATCATCAATTGATTAGAATCAGCTAAATCATATTGAATGTTTTCATGTGGCAAGCACCTAATTTAAAGGGCTTAAGAACACCAACATAAGTTAGACTTTCCTAGCTTACACATCTTAAGCTTATGCTGAAAGTCCCTTTCAGCACTTCTACATCAACATTATACTAGAATCAAATCTAGTTTGTACTTGTCCTGCTCAACAAAACAGAATTAGTCACACAAAGCCGAACATATTTGCAAACTTACTTCAACCCTCCCCATGAGATATAGTTAAAACATACTTTTTAAATTCTGAAGGCAGCCATCTCCCCTCTAAACTAACTGCATCCAAACTATTTTACCAGCCTAGTGTTACTGCTAAGGATCTGGACTTTTATGTTCAGGGAATGGAGAGCAATGTTACTCATGGAACCAGCAATACACAAGTTAAACTCTAGAAAAGGTCGATTTGCTTATTTTAATTGTTTTGCAAATCTGGCAGAGACACCTGTATTTCGCGACAGAACAGTTAAATACACCTTCACATACCAGTTTAGCTTGTGCTTCTGCAATTTTTCGATTATTCTCTTCTAGTATTCGCTCTAGCTCCTCACGCTTTGCACGCTCTTCTTCCTAAAGGGGAGGACAGGGCAAGATGTTAGTAAAGTAAAATATTCATTTCTGCATGTTCACTAATCTTTCTCAGAATTCTTCTGTGAACTGACTTAAAGTGGCAGCTTTACAGCCACCTATTTTGCCTCACAACGGTAAACTGTGCAGCCACTAAAACTGGTTTCTAGCACTCAATTTAAATCATCCCGCCCAGTCCAAACAGCAACCAACTAAACCCTCCCTAATCATAGAATCCTGACAATTTATTACTAGAATTTTAATATCACACAAATCAACAAGGACAACTACAAAAACTGGATAGTATTTACCAAATTAAAAAGTAATATAGAAAATATAAATAAAGTGAATAGTTTGTCTCACCAATTAAGTATACCTACGTATTCTTTACCTATACTCCTTTAATCAGCATTAAAAGTTGAATATTTACTGTCTTGTCCAGTGTCCTGCAGAGTGTGCTCCTCGGCTGCCATACGCGCCAGCTTCCTCTTTAAAATGATTTGTACTGTTAGCTTGGCAATACCTGCATCAGCAGCTCAACCATTTATAAAGAAACAACATACAAGGAAGGCTGAGCTGAGGAATGCAGATGTTTATGGTAAGAAGGAACAAAAATATGTAAATCATTCCTAAGGCAAACAGTTCATAAGAAAAATACATTTACTGTTAGTGAAAAATACAAATGGTAATCCATACTTCATGGAGCTATGGGCTTCTTTCATGGGGAGAATGGACTTAACATTCAGTATTTTGACAATTTTAAGACAGCTGAAACTGTCTGCAGTATGAACTTGGAATTCAGGAGTCCAGGGAAGGCAAGATCAGGAAATAAAGCCTTGTAATTGTTGTTTTCTTAGTGAATATTATGGAACTCTGTTATGCAACTCAAATATGAAGACTGCGTGAAAAATTTTGAAGTGTTTCAGTTCACATAATATATATCCAAATTATTTTTGTATTTGGAGGATTTAAAGTTAGCCAGAGGTTTGTGTCTGTGTAAGAAAAAAAAGTTAATACGAACAAAGCAAGCATATGAAAACTTCTTACTATGACTAGTAACCAGCTACTAGCTAGCACAATTCACTCCAGGCATGGAGGTTCATTCTGCATTACAAGGAACTGGTGGGACTTCTCCATATGACGACGAAACCAAAAACACTTTTTTTAAAAAAACAAGTCATCCATCTGATCAAATGAAAACCTCTACATATGAAGAATTTGCTGACCACGAACAAGTAAATCCAACTTAAACTCTTTGATATTAAAGCCTGAATTTGCAAGAAAAGTATAATTTATTTATTCTTTTTAGTATTTATTGTAACTCAGCATTAAATGTTTCTATTTAATTTGATACTATGTGACTGACAAGTCACATCTAGTTTGAAGGGGAAAGCTGCATTGCTACTGTCTCTCCTTTTGTAAGCCAATCAAAATATTAATTTAAAATAAACTGTGTAGGACGTAGAGGGTGAAAAAAGCATTTGACAGTTATGACTATTTAGCACAAATTTCTTCTACAGTTTGAAGTTTGTCTTGAAATTTCTGGATCCTGGAATGATTGGTGCAGGCAGGCATCAAAGCCTTTAGTAGCAAATTACTGTCTCACAGAAAGACATTTTCAGCTTCTGTTCCAGCTGCTGATTAAAAACCAAAACAAAACAACAAAAAAAGGCCCCAAAAACCCAAGTCACACGTTCAGCTTGACTTCAGACAAGGGCAACCTGCTCTTTTATAACTTCTAGGGAGAAAAAAAGGAGTTGTTAGTAGTTATTAAAAATGGATATAATGATTTGGACAGAGATCCTTCGTGAAGACGTGGATGGGCTTATGCTCGAAGTCCCAGAATTAGTCCAATGTATGCTCAAGGAAAATGTTCATTTTAAATGAAGAATAAGAAACCTATTTGTTAAAGACAGGTACTGCAGCTCACTGCTGGACCCTGCTTTTTGCCTGGCTGAAGGCAAAAGCCTCTTACAGTCTAAGTAAACAAAATGAAACAAATGAAGGATACATAATTACACATTTTTAATACCCTTCCCCAGAACAAAAGGACTGCTGAAAAATCCTGCAGCCATGGCAAAAGTTTCAAACAATTCTGAAATATATGTAGGTCAGTTCCATTAAGAACCAAGTATCCTTGTTCAGGTTTTAGGAGAGTAACTTTAAATATCAGTGAGCTCCTCTGAATAGGCTAGAAATTAAGTTTCGCAGCAATGCAAGTTTACATGAGAAGGGAATTAGATTTGCTGTATTCCATCTCTTTCTGAACCGAACAGGAGGCACAAACCGACACTGAAAGTTTTGCCATGGACTGTCTCTACTTTCCAAACGACCGAGCGTTACCTCTCTGGCTTTTTGTGCTGCAAGTTCAGCTTGTCGCTGTCGCTCGAGTTCTTCGAGCAACTGTTTTTCCATGATGCGCTTAGCCTCCTCCACCCTGCGGAGAACCTCTCGCTCAATCTCATCCTTTCTTTTCTCCAGCTCTTCTTCTACGCGTTTAGCTACAAGTTCTTCCACCCTTCGAGCAGTTTCTTCCTCTATGAGTTTCTCTTCAATTTCTTGTTGACGACTGCAAAATGCAAACATGGGGATTACATTTTTCATCAATAATGTTGGCACTGAAACACGCTCCTTCACCACGCAGCATCAGCTATGCTACTAAATAACTTTTACACTTAGATTATATATTTAAAGAATATTTTGCTCTGCATTTAAAGAAAGTGAATATTCAGGCAATTAGTGTTCCTATAACAGGGAATCCATTCAGATCACTCCATATGTAGTATCTTTCTATATAACAACAGACTAAATTGAAAAAAACTTATCATACTACTTCTTGATCACAATTGAGGGGGGAAAAAAGGAGGAAAAAACCCAACCCAAACCAACAACTACGACACTGTGACCCCCTCCTCCAAAAAATCCAAACCCCACCCAACTGTGACCATCATTCATCCTTCAGGAGTTTATATGGTCTCAATTTTAAGCCACATATAGCAATAATATCCTGTAAAATCTTGCCTTTAAACCACCACCTTACAGGCACCAAATTATCTCCAGTATCTTAAAATAGAAGATAGAATCAATAAAATTTGTGATTTCAATATTTTACCTAGAATTTCAGGTGTTATACCTGTAATCTAGTTGTCCAATCATTTACCTTAACAAATTTGAAGAACTTCAGCTCTTAACTTTTTTTTATTGCAGGACTCTGTTTCTACCATAATGATCAAAAATAAATTATATTAATACCAAGCACTAAATAAATTCTTGCAAACTGCAGCTTGCCATGTTCTGAATTTTGGAAATATTTTCAAATGTCTTGTCTTGTCTTTAATTGAGCAGCAGTATTATCACTCATCCTGATCACTGTTTTAATTTTTCATTAAAAAGGATACAAAAATCAGGTAAATTTGCAGGTTAATTACTACATACACAAAAGTCTCCAGGTAGTAATCACAAGTACAACATGGCAATTAGATATCCAAGGATGAAAAACAGTGAATACTCTATATTTCATGTAGTACTATTCATGTGGAATTGTAATGGGCTTTGGGGAGAAGACTCTTGGTTTTAAACTTGATATTAAACTTTTGTTTCAAATATTCCATGAAGTACAGAACGATCTTATAAAACTTTTCTTCTGGCCTATCAGCAACACAAATTCAGGATTTAGAAGAACAACTACTGTTGTAACATCTTAATATCCTGTCATTTTCTCATTTGGAAAATCTTTCCTAATCTATTTTATTTGAAAAATAACTAATTAAAAAAAAGTTACACAATTTTAGATGACCCAAGGCACAACGTGCAAATATGCAATAGGACACGTGAAGTATGGACTATTTATCTAGATAATCATAGGAAATACAAAGGTGAAAGGCTCTCGATTTTCAAAACTACTGAACTACATGGATCTACTACTCCTACTGAACTAAGTGGATCTCCTTCAGTAGAAAGTTTTGGAATCCTCAACTCAATCATTTGGCCAGAGAAGACCAATTTTAGTCTTACAATCCTCAAGAGATAGCAAATTTAGCTGGAGGTACATTAGACCAGCATTCATTTTTCCAAAATGGACACAAAATATCTTGAAGTGATTTTTTTCAGAAAAAAAAACCCCAAAGCAACTTAAGGCAAACAAAAAACCTAGACCACTCCCAGAAAAATGTATCAACCCCACTCCAATAAATAGGATTTTATTTTAAAAGGTTTCCCTTCCCTCTTATTCAGCAGTGAGTACTCTCACCATCCTGAACCAATACTGCTTAGTATACTTAAGAGGCTAGAAGAGAAATAAATTGTCATTAACTTCATATTCTTATGTTTTATTAAACTGTCATAGCTTTACATTTAACATCAGGAAATCTAGGAAAAAAGTTCGCTAACTGAATAAAGATAGCGCAGTTGCAAAAATACTATGACATTCATGTCTGAAATAGATTTTCAAATATCCTCAGCAATTGATGCACTCAAATTAAGCACTGTGCCTGCATGTTTCATTCTTCTCACTCCAACAAACTCCATTCAAATTTAATTAAATGATTCAAATGTATTTTTAGACTTATAGGCAATGATTTTACAATGGCTTAGACCTTACTAAGAAAATAAAATTATAAACACAGATATAAATCTCAGTGATTTGTTCCGTAGTATAACAACTATTTTTTTTTTAATTGCATGAACTTAAGAGTATTTTATCATTTTATCATCCTGCCCTACTAAGTTATGATTCCAGAGCAACAGGTAAGTCACTAATGCAAAAAACTATTTTTCATATGATCCATTTACTTCTTAAAGACTAATTGTATGAAATCTGCAGAAAATAAACAACTTACATTTTACCAAATTTCTGAGGGGAAAAAGGTCATACTTGCAGGGCAAGGAAATGAGCACTATAGGAAAGGGCTGAAGTTAGGCTGTGTGTTGAGATTTGAACAAGACACGAGAAGAAGAAAGTCAGTTCCAATCTATGAACTATTGATTCAGTTAGAAAGGAAGTACTTCTTTCCTTATCTAACATGAATCTATACTAACATACGTAACACAATTTACAGATGACTTACTAAAATACCATACTTTTCTACTCAAAAGTTTTATTGCTTTTTCTTTTTAAAATTTAAAGTGTATTGTAGAAGTATCAAAATTCCATACCAATCTTTTCCAATATTGATTCTTCCTCAAATGTCTACTATTCTTTAGCAAGTATTGCTGAAATACCATATTCCTTCTATACAGACTTCATGAGCTTTTAAAAATTCAAAGCTAACTTACATAGGAAATTTACTTACACATGAACTAAACCAGCTCCTAAGTACTAGAATAAACTATTCATTCTATTCTCAATTTTAAGCATATTCCAGTTCTTCATTGTAGATATGCACAGAATATTGTTCTTAATTTAGGTACTGAATAAAATTCTAAACCACAAAACTAGGATCAGTATGTCAAAATATGTCAATTTTCACATGTTTGTGTTGCTGTGATAGTTTTGACTGTCAAAACTCTTAAGTTAGCAAAGGTGATTCTCTTCAAACAAAAAGGAAAGTGACAGCTTGGGCTCACCAAGTCCAACAATGACAACCAGTATTTCTTGAGAAAGATATGGCTTAAGTAAAGCTCCACCTGAGAATTAACAGCACCACTTGGCTTCACACGTACAAACAAGTGCTTTTTCTGGATTAGGTGGTCCAGTGAGCAAGGGTAGTGTTCAAAGAAAAAGAATCACCTGATTACAAACCATTCTTCTCTCTGCTGCATAAAGGTCTGTTTTATAACTTCATATGCTACTAAATATATGAATGGATCCCCATCGTTTATTCAAATACTATTTGTATCTGCAGACAATAAATAACTACACTCTCCATAACATAAACTGAAAAAAAGGTAAGGTTTCAAATGAAACAAGTCACCGGATCTCACCGTCCTATTACAAGAAAGTAATCCCACAGTGTTAATATAGCAGCTGCATAGTGTTTCTTGAAACCCTCACTCGAACACCTCCAGATGCCTCCGCTCGACGCGTAAGAAGCTCCACGCCACGAAGGGGAGGGGCGGGCGTGTGGCAGTGCAGCACAAAGCCTCAGGGGCGCTAAGGCCTCCGCCGCACAGGGAAGTAAGTTTAGGAGCAGCGCAGGAGGCAGAGACCGGCGACGGCGGATGGGAAGCGGGCAGAGCCGGCCGAGAGGGAGGAGGCATGCGGGGGGCTCGCACCCCGAGTGGGCGGCCCCTAACGCACCTGAGGGAGCCGGGCTTGGAGAAAGGGGCGGATGGCGGGAAAACAGGCATTGGTCCGGCCTCAGCGAGGGCCCAAACGCCTGCAGCAGCCGCAGGCGGCCCTAGCCCACAGGAAGAAGGCGCGTAGAGAGAGGCACCGAGCACTTCCCTTCCTCCCCCATCCCTCACCACCCCCCTCGTCGCCAGCGCAGGCCCGGGGCTCACATTTTCCGCTGCCGCTCGAACTCCGCTTTTTTCTCCTCCTCCTCCCGCTTCTGTTTCTCGTCCAGGCTGCTGCGCTTGCTCACCGTGCGCCCGAAGATGTCGATACGGTCGGGGGGGGAGGAGGCGCGGTCGCGGTCCCGGTCGCGGTCGCGCCGGGAGGAGGGGGCCGTGTTAGAGCGCGAGCGGGAGCGGGACTCCCGGCGCCGGTTCCGTTTGCTCTCCCGGGACTTGGAGCGCTTCCTTGCCCGCTCCTTTTCTCGGGAGCGGGACCGCGATCGGCTTCGGTTCTTCTTGTTGTGCTTGGAGCTCTTGGTGTGCTTGGAGCGGGACGAGCTCCGGCTGCGGGACCGACCCATCCCGGCAGAGGAGAGGCCGCGCCGGCGACCACTCGACCACCCCCGCCCCCTTTGCTAGCGGCGCCCGGGAGAGGTGCGAGGAGGCTCTGCGCGCATCAGCACCGCCCTGGCGGGCCCTTCGTCTTCTCCCTTTCCACCGCTTTGCGCTGCGAGGAGAAGGAACAGGCCCCGGGAGCGGGAGCGAGTCCGGACGCAGCCAAGATGGCGGCCCTGGCTGAGCAGTGACTCTCCTCTCCCGCCCCACAATGCACCGCGCCGTGCCCGAGCCGTTCGCTCCCCTCCCCGCCGCCTCCGGCGCCGCGCTGGAGGAGCACGAGAGCACTCGGCAATACTCGGCAGCCAATGGCGAGCGCCGCTCAGGGGGGGCCTCTCGGCAGCGGTGGCGGAGAGCGCGCCGGCCGAGGGATTACCCCAGTGAGAGTTGCTGTGTTTCCCTTTAATTGAAAGTTCTCTCAAACATTGATTATTTTCCTTTTATTTTGTTTTGATTCAGGAAACAGAGGGAATTATCACTGCAGATTATGGAAGTTGCGAAAAACACTTAGAGCCCCCACTAAATTGTGAAAATGAGTTTTTGAATCCTCTGCCGCACCGCTGTGAAGACCCACCCTTAAAGGGAAAGAATCACCTGAGATTGGTAAATGTCCATTGGTCGAAAGGAACGACAAATGTCAGAGGGGCCGCAAACAGCCAGAAAGTTTTATCAGTTTTATCAGTTTTTTCACTTGGCAGAGAAATTAGTGTGTTAGTCCCTGACCTACTGTATAGGCACACGGCAGTGGGTTTTGGATAAGGGGTTAGGGTGAAAGGCAGTAGAGGAATTAAAGAGGGAAAAATGCATTAAAGAAAGAAAGATGAAAAAGAGGTCATCAGTCCTGGTTCCAGCGTCGACTCAGCTGAGGGGATGTCAATCCAGCTGTGTCGGTCTGGCCGATAAGATGCCCAGGGTGCCAGGAGTCTGTTTCCTGGTGGGGCACAAGGAAGGGCTGTCTTGGTCGTATTTAAATGTATTTACCTGTAGGCATTATTGTCCATTGTTAGCTACAGGTGTGTAGGCATAGGAGAGTATGAACTCAGTAGTATCCAAGTCAGGCAGAGAGCATGAACTCAGAGGTTCTATAGGCATCTGTGTAGGATGTTTTTATCCCAGTTCTGCCATGTAATTGTTAGCAGTTTCTGCTATGACAAAATTTGGAACTGGTGTTATTCTTTATTTCAGTAAACTGGTGCAATCTATAGATAGTTAACCTCATTCTTTACTTTGAGCTACAATTTTAGCTCCTTGGTATCTTTTGATATCTTTCACAACTTGTGTGGTTTTGGTTTTTTTTTTTAATAGGTCTGCATTTTTTCTAAGTATTTTTTCTAAGCTTGCAAAACATTCCTTTACTGGATATAATCCAATCTCATGAAAAGGCCTTCTAATTCATTTGATTGACTTGCCTTCTTTTTCTCGAAGGAAGATTTTCTTATTGTGAAAGTCAGTCTGTGTAGTACCAAAAATAAATCAGATGGAAACATCTTTCTGATGGGTCACTGTGCAAGTAACAGCAGAGTAATGGACACGGTGAAACCGGCGCGGCAGGAATTCCAGTGCCACGGGCCCTGGGCACTCTCGTTTGTCCCTAGCCCGGGGGAAGTTTATGCAACAGGTAACTAAGGAAGTTGATAATCAGACCTTTTAGCCCCTGACTGGGTAAGTGAGTTTGTAGCTGGCACCTTTCCTGCAGCGACTTGTCTACAAGTGTGTACGGGAGCTTTTAAATTCACACGGTGCATCAGGTTGTGGGTGAAAAATGGATCATAATTTTTTTAGTACTACGTGTCATAGTGGATGTACCACACTTGACCTGAAATGTAGCAGGGAGGAAGGGGCAGAATTAATTATTTTACAGTCGCTTGTAGCTCTAAATGAGTTTTTAAAATATTTATCATAAACCGAGTTTTCTCCTTGGTAAGTCAGTATAACCTGGACCTGTATTTATCGTTATTTTATTCCTATTTAGTAATATTGAGTCATCAGAGGTAAAAAATGTAATATGCAATATTTTGTGGGAACAATTAATTATGATATATTGTGTAGAATTAAGGAATTATATAGATTAATGCAATAATTTTCTCCAATCCATTATTGCATTGTTCCATCTCATTTTTTTAAGTTTCCAAATTAATAAGAACACAAGATTTTTAATACCTGTAATAGCTTAAGGTCATTAGTCTATTTTGTTATTTATGAGGACTAAATTCTAGTACTTCTGGAAAAAGCTCTTTGTCCTCTTAAAAATACATTCATAATATTTGTAATAGATGAGAGATTGGTAGAAGAACATTTCTATCTGATTTCTTTTTACTTTAAAGTCTGTTAATTGTTTGATTACTGGGGGTTTTTTGTTGTTTTTTTTTGTTTGTTTGTTTTTTTGTTTTTCTTTTTGTTTTTTTTTTTGGTTTTTTTTTGTTTTTGGTTTTTTTTGGCTTTTTTTTTTAATTCTATCACCTTATTTTTCCTAGCCTAATAGTAGTAAAATATTTAATAGTAGTAAAATACTAATATTTAGGATTTTTTTCCAGATAGAATTACAATTGATATGGATTCATAGTACCAAAAAGAACTTTTTAGTAAATATTTAATTTAAAAACTTTGTTTAATTACATAGTTCAATTTCTGGTTTTCAGTTAATTAAAAAAGAAGATGGTAATTTCGCTTGTCAGTCTGCGTTTGAAACTTTCAATATTTGATTAAAGTAATGCAAATTTTTATTAAATAGTATTAGAATTTTGAAGTTTTAATCCCATGTAAGTACATGTTTTATTCCCAGTTTGCAAGACATACTGAATTTCCATGCACTCCTGTGTTTCTACTTTTTTTTTCCATTCTAATGTATCTCAGTATATTAAAATGCATAATTTACTTCTTAAAACGGTTGCCTTGGAGTTGGAAAATACCTTATTTGACAGCCAAATGGTGGCATAATTAAAGCACCTCACCCTTCTTTACCCTGGCTACTGTCATCACATGAAATCTCTCAACCCATAGTCATTTGGGGGTAGCTCCATGGTGATACTGTGTTCTTATAATCTCCAGATTGTACCTGCTCCCGCTTGCACCACCATTTCTGTCATTTGCTGGGTCAAGAGGGATCTTGGGAGATTAAAGGTGGATTATTTTGGGTTGTGCTAGTGTGGCACAGCTGGATGTGAGATCTTTGCAATAGGTCTAAAATAGAAGAACTCTGGAGGGCAGGCAGGGGAAGAAAGCAAGAGCATAATAGGATAAGGTGTATTGGTATGTAATTTGCTGTCATCTGGTATAGTCTGCCTCACAATGGTAAGAGGGCAGAAGTAGCACAGAAGGGCTAAGGAAAAAAAGGTGGTTTAAAAGTTTTTGGTTCTTTCAAAGTAGCTGCTTCAGCTAGAGTTTATTACAAGGTCAGAAACAATGCATACAGGTGGGGGCTTTTATTTTTTATTCTAAGTATGACTCAGTGCTGGGATTCATGTCACATAGATCACAGAACCTGTACATAAGTAGAAGTTGTGTCACTTAGTCACTTTTTAAAGATTTTTTTTTTTTATACCTAATGCTGGAGTTTCTTGTCGTGCTTATGCATTTTCTGTCAGGTGCTTTGTTTCTCTTTGAGCAGCTCTGTGGAGTTCTGAGCTGCTAAGCTGCAGAGGTAGGGGGATGAAGCACCCAGGAGACTGGCAGAACAGCTGTGAGGAAGGCATGGCAGGAGCAAGGAACAGTTGGCAGAAAGAGAAATATCCTTTCTAACACTTGAGAGAATAAGTCACTAAAGCTCTGCTTCAAAGGACTGTTACAAAGGGGGAAAACACTTCAACTGGAAGAATGTAGAGGAAATGCTGTAAAATGAGAAATAAATGGAAAGAGTTTTCACATTGTACCTATAAAGGGAAGTTGGGTAGATTGTATACATAAGTATAGTTATTAGGTAAAATAACTATTTTCCTCTTTTCCATATGTTCAGATGATAATCATGTCCTTGGAAATGAGCAATACTGTACAGAATGCTGTTGAAAGTGTTTAGCAATTTGAATATGCAAAAAGGCACAGCTTGAGTAATCAGGACTAGTGTGTGTATATACGAGATTCAAATTAATTTAAAACAATATCTGGTTTCTTTCCCATGTGGATTTAGTTTTAGAAAATAAATAGAATTGCCAAATTAAATCAATGTGGGAATTTAAAAATTATATTAATTATCAATGTCAGAGGACTTTTTTTTGTTTTATGTAAGCCCACTAACCACTTTTTTAATATTTGGACTACTTTTTTTTCTGTCTACATGGAAGAAGGGAAAGGAATGTTCATTTATATGCTTTGTTTGCAGTGCCTAGTCTATTTAGGTCCTAAGCAAAAGCTCTTGAATGCTATTAGAAGTGATGAATATAACTTCTGATCACAATTTGAGACATGGATCTGCAAACCATAGTGATTCATAGTAATGCAAAGTTTTCTCAGTTTTTTTTTCAATATCATTGATACCATGTGAAGTATGCACATTTAAGATCACGTATAATTATTTATATATGGACCTATGACTCGATCCATCAAAGTTTGGCAACAAAAGAAGTTCAACCAACCTTCCTGAGCAGCTGTATAATCATAGAGCTACTTTAACTCTGTAGTCATGTTCTTATTTATCTGAAGAATTTCATAGTAATTAATAGTGCTGGTGTGTGTGACTAGGGATTTAAGCCAATCACCAGTGAGTTGAGGTGTCATCTAAGCCTCATGAGGGACTGATCCACTGTGAATACTGGCCTTTAAAAAAAACCCTAAAAACCAGGAACAAAACAAACCAGAGTAGCAACGAACACTGTTATTCAAAACCAGGTTGCTGATGATTCAGTGGTTAACATAGTGGTTAGACTTGTTGGGCAAGCAGGAAAATGGGATTCAGGTGTGTCCTCATTCATATCAATGTCTCTTCCTTCCCATGACCATATGTTAATCACCAGGCTAATGTCTAGGCTGGAGGAAGGTGAGAAGGGAGCTAGGGGCAAAGTTCCTCTCTGTGTCCTCGCAGACTTCACAAAATATAAAATGAATGTTCAGAGGCAGGAGGCAACATGTTGTAACCTAGTGTCAGTGGCACTCTGGAAGCAGGGGAGCAAGTTGCTCTGGATTTTAAGTCTATTCAACAGACCAGTTTTGAATTTTGTTACATAATCATGAGAAAAGAGACAGGGCTAACCCTGAGAGCTGGATCACAAAACTTGGCAGGTGCTGTAACTGCTGGGGTGTTGTATAACATTTCCCCTCCCACGGCAGCTGCGTTTCAAAAGGACTGAGCGTGTTCTGTTCTTCAAAGGCTACTGTAGGCACTGCCTGCCCTCAGGAGAGGACTCCCAGTTTTTGGCTCCTGAATAGATGAAGATGCCACCTTTGCGGTGCTGACTCAGACACTTCGGCTTTAACACGGCGACAGCCACGCCTCCTTGTGCCGCGCTTCCTCTTGGCTTGGTGTCTCCTAGTTAGCATGTGTATTTGATGAGTTCTTAAATCATGTTTAATTCTGAAAAAAGTATTTGGATTAAATACTGGCTGTGGAAATTTTATATCTAGAATGTTTTGCATATTTTATCTGTAACTATGATTTTTCCTGGTTTTTTTTTT
>VWZV01014171.1:83785-163612 GCA_013397155.1 Irena cyanogastra | reverse complement strand
GTGATTTTTTTTTTTTTTTTTTTAAGTAGTCAAGAAGCAACTTGTTTATGATAAAAATAGGGTTGCAGGTATGGGAAAAGCATCCTACCTACACTTCAAAATTAAATCAATGCTACCACAATTAATGGGAATTGACCCTGAAGCATTATTTAATGTTTACAGCTATTCTGTTAAAATTTTATCAAAAAAGGTCAGATGAAACCTTTTTTTTTTTTTTCTAATCACCATGCAAATTGATGAACTTTAAAACTTGTACATATTAGAGTGGGCAGAAAATAACAGTTAAGCTTAGTTAAAAAATATAAGACGTGAGCAAGCTAGTTTAGCAGGAAGTCTTCTGAGTGCCAGTTTCTGCCTCCTATAGTCACGAAAGTAGTGCTTTGTTTTGCAAGTTGATTTGTTAATTAATTTCCTAGACTTGTTAGGTTAAAGGTTGAAGGAATAAAGTTTTGGGGCATGATGCAATTTTCTTGTATAATTTTGTTTTAACAGAAATTTTACTTTTGAAACTTTCTGAGAAAAAATCTCACTAGAATGAGATCCTGTACTTGTAGATGTCTTTCTTAATGATCTGAAGAGTAGTAAAATACTAAGGAGGAAATAGGCATTTTCAAGTCTCTTCTTCTGGGAGTTTTCATTTGGGTGTCTCTTCACTCTTTTTGGATGACCAAGAATACTGTGGCATGTGTTATTTTCTTCTAGTATTCTTTCTTATGTTTTATTCCTAAATTATATCTGTAGTAGTTGTTTGCATATTATTGGACAATTTTTAAACTGCAATTATAGCAATTCTGTGGGTCAAACGGAATAGTATTTTCATGAGGGATCTGGCTGACTTGGTTACAGAGCTGTAACCATAACCGTGACCTCAGCAGTAGTGGAACAAGGCTGTCTCGATGATTCGCAAAGCTCTGAACACTGGGCACCCTCAGCATGTGTAGCATCCAACCCACTGCTTACAGAGTGTCCTGCCACACTGCTACACACTCTGTACTGTCTCTGCACAGTCTCTTACATCTGCTGTCAGCCCAGCTGGGCACTGATTTCACAATGGGTTCAGTTCATTTGGGTCTAAGATGACATTGCATTGGAACAAAACCAACTTCTAAATGCATGGACTGTCTACTGCCTAGATGTGCTGTTCCAGAGATATACCTGGCATCAACATCTGTGTGGTTTCTGGTCACTTGACAGTGTTTTGCGTTGATGTACAAGTTTGGTAAAGTTGTTTTCACATTTTTATCCCAGATGCTAATTGTGGCTTTAAGAAGACTTGGGATATAATCTTGGTAATGTGAGAAACAAAGTAAATGTGGAATGGAAAACACATTTCTTCTTTATCTCTTACCTGCATTATTACCAACTTTTGAATGGATGTAACATATGCTTCTATTGTTTAAATCATTGCAATGTGTAGTGTGTTGGTATATTTGCATTTGGACAGTTCTCTGTATTTTGCTTTGTGTCCTGTTTTTGAAGATGAGGAAACAGCTAAGGGAAGAAGAAAAAGTTGCCCATACAGTGTTAAAACATTTGAAGAAATACTATATTAAGCACCACTTTTTAAAGGCAGGTACTGCTGGTTGTGAATAAGAGTAGCAGAACATGGTAGCATAGATGAAACAGTGAACAAATGTACAATAACATTTCAGCTAGAATAAAATCTTGGTTTTGCTGTTGAAGCAAATCTCTCAAACATCAATTTGATTTCATTTGGAGTGGTCTCAAACTTAGTGAACTCAGTTATTTTTGGATAAGATGAAGTCTAAAATAAAAATGGAATATGGTACATTCTGTTTGAACATAAACACTTTTTTATTGTGAGGGTGACCCAGCACAGGCTGTCCAGGAAGGTTTTAGAGTATTCATACTTGGAGATATTCTGGGCATGGTCCTGGTCGACCTGCTCTAGGTGGCCCTGCTTGAACAGGGCAGATTGGACAAGCTGACCTCCAAAGGTCCCTTGCTGAGTTTCGGTGCTGCTCCCAGGATCTCACGTCCCGTTCTGGCTGGCTCTTGCACCGAACTAGCATTTAATGGATACAGTTCAGTATCCTTCTGATCTCGTGGGTCTTTGCCTTCAGCAGAAGTGTGGCAGTGATGAAGAAATGAAGAGAGGACTTTTTGTAGGGTGCAACTCTGGTTTATTTGACCCAGAGCAGGAGCCCATGAAAAAGTGAAGCCTCTCCTCCGTGTCTCACCTTAAATATGGATGTGGGGACAGGGGAAGGGTACAGGCATGGAACCAATCCAGGATGGGGGGGGGGGACCCAGAACAAAGGGAACATCAGTAGACAATTAAATGAATAAAAAGAGGTGGGAGAAACTGAGAACCTGGCAAATTCCTCGATGGCCTCCCTGGAATCCTCTAGATATCAGGGCAGGGCTGCAGAGAGATGATAAGACTCTAAAGTTGTGAAGAAACATAGCTATGGCTCAGGGGAAACCTGATAAAACCCAATAATACACCACAACAGTCTTTTTCAGCCTGAACTGTTCTGTGTTTCTGATGATGTATTCTAGAACTCTGCTATTGGGGCTGCAGTCTGCAGGACTAGTCTAGAGCTAGTGGAAAGTAAAGCTCATGCCAAAAGCAGATCACATGGGCATCCAGTTCTCAGCAGCCACTGTCTTAGTTCACAGACTTTTTATTGCAAAGTGCTACTTTCCAATGTGGGAACATCACGTAGAGCTGAGTTAGCAAGTCCTTTGGTGTTGGTTTCTCTGCTTCGGAGCACATAGGGCAAAAAGGCCAAAAGTTGATACAATTACTTTGTAATATTGGATCTGTACAGATGTAGCCCCTTAAGGCATTTTTTTGCAGGCTACAAGACTGTGGTATTTGGCTGCCAGCACCTGATAGATAGGCGTGAGGCCAATCTAAATGTGTATAGCATTGGAATATCTAGTTAATCTGAATGTGTAGACTCCTGCTAGTTGCTTGATGACTTAGCACATCCTGGACTCTCTTCATTTAGCTCCGTGTTGGACAATTATGTATTCTTTATGGCTTGCCAAAGGTAAGTAGAAGAAATGAGTAGGGGAAGATAATATTGAGGTTGAATGGCAGAGGAGCCATGGGAAGAGATGAAAGTATTGTACTAAATGATGGGGGAGGATGTATGCAGCCTAGGGTTGGTATGATGAAGGTTCATCTGCACACTCAATTCTGGAGCTCCTGCTGTGTATATTAGGCAATGAAATAATGCACTGACATGCTCTGACTGCTCAAAAACAGGACTTCCAGGGCAAAATGCCATCCATGCTTATTCACCCTGCTGGATAGCATTGTCTGCAATTTTTCTCAGGCTGTTTCTACAGGTATTCAGTCTTGGTGGTGCAGAGACACCTGGAATTCTCTAAGAAGCTGTACTTCAGGAAAAGGTGACTTTGCTGCATCTGTATAAAAGTGCTGCTGCAATGAGAAAATGTGAACAAAAGTCTGGAGCTTCCCTCAGGCTTGGAGCCAAGAGCAGGCTTGCAGCTGATTGTGAGACATCTGTCATCAGCAGGAGCTGCCAGTAGTGGAGCTAGGGGCTACAAATGAGAATGACAGAAGTATATGATGACCTAGTGAAAGAAAAGGATTTTCTAGGACATAGGGTAGTAGTTCATGATAAGAAGGCAAAATCAACCACGTAGAGGATGATCAGGTGTGTGGTGGGGGGTGGAGGGGTAACTAAAGCAGACAAAACCACACCAAGATATATACTGTGAGTGAGCAATATTGGGGACAGATAGTAAAAATGCATGCATTGGTGAGACAGGAAAGAGCGTGGTGGGAGAACAAATAGGAAATTAAGAGCAGAAGAGCCAAGAAATTAAGGATGCAAAATCCCTTAAAACACTCACTGCATTAAGGGAAAAAAAAAAAAAAGCCACAAAAATGTATATATACTATATACATATATGTACACTAATTTTCTTTATGGTCTGTTGTTAATGTTGTAGGAAGGAATGTTAAACAGTTCCAATGGAATGGTGTCTGAGATGAATTCTCTTCAGCTGTTCATCTCCTAGGCAAATGTGTGAGAACTGCTGAACTGTTCATCTTGTTCAGATCACATGAATGTGAACACATCAGAGATTTGACTTGGTGTTCCTCTCTACAAATATAGAGGGGAGAAAAAAGGAAAGAGAGAGCCTTGCCTGGGAAGAAAGGGAGGGATCCCATTAAAAATGAGAGTCATACGACATCCCTTCTGGAGTTGTGTTGAAATTTCCCATGGGAGGAAGAAGAATAAATAAAGGTCGGTATTACTAATAAAAGAAAAATAGTTGGCAACCAAGGAAGCAATAATTATTTGATCACAGTGTTCTACAGAGCTAGCAACAGAAACAATACCAGTTAAAAGCAACAGGCCAAATGCATCTTACTTGCAACCAACCCTACCTGTTGTTATATCAGGGTCGTTTGCCTGTTTGCCTTACTGTTCTGAGAGCAGTGCTCTGCCAGGAGAGTAAATATGTCCTGACTTTTCACCTTTGCTGCTTTACTCTTCTTATGACCACAGTGTTCCTGAGGGTTTATTGTGTTTGACTTCTCATAGCTATTGTGCAGCAAGCAAGGAGTAGCTATTATCTCTGCTTCACAAATGAGGGACAGAGCCTGCAGGAGAGCAGTGCTTACAGCTGCACGGCTTATGGCAGGCAAGGGACTTTGCAAATCACAGGCCAGTAGCTTTCTTTGCTCACTTTCTGAGGTGACAGAATCAGTAGTGGAATATTAGTACTTGGGAGGGGAAGCAAAATGGTTTTTCTTGAGCAGTCAAGTTTACCTACCAGGAACTAAATGAACAAAGCTTGCTATTGAAAAAGAAAATTTTAAAAAATCCTCAAATCATCACTTCAGCAATTTCAATAGGAAATCCATATAGCCTTGCAAAATACATTAACAATGAAATGTCTGTTTGTGTTGCAGCAAGACCCTATTTAAAAGGAGTGCAATTTCATTTTAAGTTAAAACTGGCAAAGCCTGTTAAGGCCAAATCGTAACAGCCATTGTTATTTATTAACAGATAGGTGTGTGATGAGCTTGACAAAAGGAGGCTGTGCAGTGCTCTGGTCATGTTCCCAGCCTGCCTGACAATGTGGCTATAGCCCTTACTCTGCCCTTCCTCAGAGGTAACCTCACCTAATGGCACCATCTAGTTTAGCTCTGTCATGCTGCAAGCAGTTGTTCTGCATTCTCAGTGATCTTATCTTTACTAGCAGTGTAGTGATTTGTAGGAAAGTTTGTTCCTCGATCACCAGGGCTTACATAAAAACAGCATGCTATGGCAAGTATCCCTTTCTCAAACCTCAGTGCAATGCTGAAAGTGACTGAGAGGCAGGAGTCCAGAAAGAGTCCAGGCTAATGCTGCTGGGAAGGGCTAGGCTGTGTAACATAGACTCAGTCCTCTGTGCTCTAGAATGGATGGGTTGGATGTTCCCAACACACCAATTACTGCGCTTCTATAGGGACTGTAGCACACTGCTTCTCATCTGCAGGAAAACAAAGCCCTGTGGCTAGATCTTCTTTCCTGATTGCTTTTTCGTTCTTTGTTTCAGTGATGTTCATTTCTTATGTTACTACATTAGGGTATCTACAAGAGCTTCAGGGTCATCTTTGCTTTTTTTAACTGAATCTTAAGAGTTTCTATTCTGTCTTCTTTGTATCTGTGTTTGGCATCTCTGTTCCCAAAAGAGTTCAGTCTCTTAGGGTTGCTATTTCCTGTTAGTTACTTCGGAGAATAGAAGAGAAAGAAAAACATTATTTTGAATTGTCAAGCTTTTTTATTACAAAAGCATTATAAATTGAATGGTGATTTTAGGCATAGTCATATTTTAGAACTTGCTGCATAAGAGCAAAATGTACCATGCAAAGCGCTGTTTCTAATAATATTTTTTTTTAAGTAGGCTTGAAGCTTTATATTAAATATATTTTTGTTGTTGAAAGAAAGCTGAACCTGAAACTACCATGATAGCTGAAGACTAATATTGAGTGGTCATTGTGCTGGGACCTTTGTATATATCTGTGTGTGAAACTGACTGTGCTTCATTCTGTAGTGTTCATTTATGAAAGGAATTGCATTAAGGGAAGAGAGTAACTGTTCTTACTTCTGACATAACTCTGCAAAGTTAGATATCAGCAATATTTTTTCAAAGAGGTCTTTTTTGTCTTTTTTGTCTTTCATTTTGTCTTTCATTTTGTCTTCATTGTTCTTTCATTAGACCTTTGTGTGCAGCTATTTAAAAATGTCAAACTCCTGAATTAATATGAAAAGCAACCAGTTCAAATATTCTATTTTTAAGAGTGATATGAAAAACAGCATGTAGAAGTGAGAATTCCTGAAATATTTATTAACCTTTTCAGTAACAGCATTGCTTGTAAGAAATAAAACAGCTGCATTTTCGTTTCCTCATTTGTTTTTAACAGTGCATTCCAATCTCCTTGCAATTCTTTGAGATATTTGAAAGGAAAATGGAAGAAAATAATTCAAATATTTTATAATAGTTATATGTATGTAGTTCATTTTCCCCTATGTAGTTTATTTTCCTTTGTCAGAAGAGTGCTTGAAAATCTATTTTCTTCTTACCTGTTTCAAAAGGGGATAAAGAGTTTTCTGTATAGCTAGATACCTTGGTTAACACTCTTGAATTGGAAAAACAGTTTTAAGGGCTCCGGATAGACTCAGGGAGGTTGGCAGAAGGATTTGCACTGATGGATATTGGACAGTGCAGTGCTATCTGCAGCGGTGACTGCCGACACGATGGCATTCCATAGTGCGTGCTCCCGGCGCCAGTAGAGGGCACCCGAGGGCACAGCCCCGCTCCCGCGGGTCCGGCGTGCGGATGGAGCGGCAGATTCCTGCCGCAACTGAAACTCCTCCCCTGGTGCTCCCCGTGAAAACCGAGCCTGGCCCGCTGCTGAAATGGGGCCTGGGCAACTTGCGTTTCACAACTGTCGCCCTGTGAATTATACGTTACTTTTTTTTTCTGCTGAGGATCATCGGTTTCTTTCCAGCTCTCAACACTTGTTTTGCTTGTGCGTGTTTTGGTTTTTTTTTTTTTTTCCCAAAGCATAGAATATATTAAATGAATTCATCCATTAGAGCACTGCAATGAGAAGAATTGGAATGGTACAATTAGAGGAACACTGCTTCCCATTTTGAACAAAAGCAGTGTAGACAAAAATCTACATAAGCAGGTCAACCTTTGTGGAACAATATTCCATTTCCCATTTTATAGGCACTACAGGGCAGTCCCTTGCCTTTGATGGAAATAAACACACTCTTTGTCAGTCCCAATGGAAGCAGAATTCTTGAATGAGCCTGAAGTTGCCTTTTACAGGAAGGCAAGTAAGAACAATCCTTGGTGACTAGTCTGACGCCTATTATTACTGGTTTATCAAAACCTCCACCCATTCCACGCAGATAATGGAGTCACTCAATTCTTGCCATAATTATAAGTCTAGACTGGAGAACATGTCAGGTTAATAGTTCCAAAGAGAAGGGTTTTCCTCTTTAAAAGCAGGTGGGAGCTTGAATCACGAGGCTAAATCTGGAACATGCTCCTGAGGACTGTGATTTGGTCCCGTTGGCAAAGATTATTATACTGAGAACTGCTCCCAGAAAAGGCAAAAACGTGAATCACAAATAAGCTGTTTGATTCCCTGTTGAAAGGATCTAGTGAAAAAGACTCAAGAGCAGCATAGGCTAAAGGATTTTACATTAGTGATAAGTTTCATTTCATGTTTAGACTTGGCCTACTGCTGTACAGAAATTACTGTACCCAGATATCTAATTCATTTCTGGAAGTGTCAGATACAGTGTCTTTTGCTAAACTGTAATATAAACCATGCTTGATTTGATTAGATTGCTATTTTCCCAGCTTGTATTGGATCGATTATCTGAAACAAATTCCTTCAATTTGCCCTGAAAAGAGAATATTAACTTTGCAGTGATGTTTTGGCTTTGGTGACCTCTTCATAGGATGGTATCTAGAACAAACAAACAAACAAACAAAGAAAAGGTAAATAGCGTAATTCATGCTTTTATAGCACTTCTTATAATACGTTTTGACTGATGTCTTACGGTAATTCCTGCTTCCACACTATTCTGGGAAGTCAGGAAATTTGCAAGATAGGAATTTCTGTGCTTATATCTGTACTGACCTGAAAACCTGGGAATGGCAGTTTTTCATTTTTGGTTAGGGAAGCAGAGTTATCAAAGAAAGCTTCAGATTTTTACAGAGTGTCTGAGAGCATTTATATGTCTAGCTAGCATGGGTGAAGTAAATAGTTGGTCAGCATTTCCATTATGAACTTTCATTTTCAATATTTTGTAGTAGTAGGAATCACTGTTTATTTTTTTCCAAGTGGAAACCTGGCATGTAACTTCTCAGTCTACTTATTTTTGTATATTTTGAGACAAATCAATTTGTCCATTATTAAGTTCTATGGGAGATCATAAATGCTTTTATGGCTTCAGGTGCCTTACTGTATTCCTGTAACAGTGCAGGAATTAGTTCAAAGGGAGTTTTGCATTAAAAGCAAAGTTTTCAATATGTGTTATAGATTTCAATATGTATTCATTGTACCATAAACCTCCTTGTAAGCCATACCTGCAGAGCATTAATGTTATAGCAGAACCACCAGCAGGTTAACAATTCACAGCAGTAAGTACTTTTCCCTTCATTGTCCACACATTATAATCTACAATTTTCTGAAAAGCATATTAACTTCCTTGATGAAGAAATAACTTCATCAATGGTTTAAATTAGTTTTTTAATTTATAGAAACAAAGTATATTTGTAATGTCAAGTAAGTCTGTAGATGCAGCAGCATATTTAAAATTGGCACTTTTTCCTGATCAGAGTGTTTGCTTTGCCTATCCAATTTCTGTGCTTCATTTTAATAATGAATGATAATGGTAACAGCAATGACAATGAAAATAATAATGGATCTTAATAAAAATACCATGTCTCACTTCACAAAAACTTTGGAAAGCAAGTGTATTCAGTGAACAAATGCAGTCTGATACTGTGTTTTATATCACAAGTGTTTTAAATGCACCTGAATCCTCATGAAATTGGAGAACTTCAAGAACGGATGGGTCTGAAAAAGGCAGGTAAGATGGTTTGCTGTGTGCCTGTCTGTATAGCTGATGTTAATAGGCTCTACAGGTAGAAATACCTATGGGAGCAGCATTTTGAATGTCCCTGCTGAGCAGATTCTTGCAGAAGCCAAAGTGTACCAGCAATCCATGGTAATCCTGCTGTGGTCTAATGTCAGGAACACACAGTGAGTTTAATGATGACTCCAGCATATTATTTTAGATGCATTTGCCTGTTCCAAATATGTTATTACTATTAGGATCATCATCATTACAAAGAGTTCAAAATCAGGCCTCAGACTGAGTAATCCTGACAGTTCCAGGGAAGACGTTGCAGATTAATGTCTGTGTTATTCTGTGGCTGAAGGCATCAATGTTTCCTCTTATGCTCCAACCACCCTTTTTGTTCTTGTACATGTAATTAGTTTAAGCTACCATTGTAGAAAATGAAGCCAACTATCCTGGGTTTAGGAAAGGCAGAGGCTGTTTTCACTGATTCAAGCCCAAAGAATATATTTTGTGTAGCAGCAGAAGGGGAATCTACTTGTCCTAGTACCCTGTAACTTGATCTTTTATAAAGCTTAGTAAAATTTTCCTTTAAGTGAAATGTCTGGGTTTGTAATACCAGTAGCATCATTCTAATAGCATTTAAGCCCTAAATGAGCAGGTTTGAGCAGGACCTCTCTTGTGGCTCACTGCTAACTGCATTCCTGAACCCTCTTTTGGCCATCACAGCCTTTCTGCAAGTGAAAGAGGGCAAGAGTCTTCACTGTGATTGACATCAAGAAGGGATCATCTCCCTGGGGCACTGACGGTGGCTGACTCACTGTCATCCTTCCCTGCTGGACTACAAATATATATAATAATAGAGCTCTGTGAGGGGTGAGACTTTCTGGCAGTGTGTTACTTGTGTCAAGCCACAGGGATTTAAGATCTTCTTGGGTAACCTTACAATAGTTATCTCTGAACCAGGAAACCCTAGTGGAAAGGAATTATTCCAGTGAAACGACTCCCTCATTTGTAAAAGCAAAAGTTAGAATAACACAATGTGACTGGAGGTATTAAGTGTTTTATCCACTGATTTCCATTCATAACAATCATGACATGAAGCATGTAACTTTTTTAAAAGCCTGTATTAAAGTAATGATGATTTCTCATGGTATCATGTGAAAAGAGGAATATATGAAACATCAGAGAATGGGCAAGTTCATTACACAGAACTTGGTTCTTGACAGTCATCTCAGGGAATTTGTTATTTCTGAGGCTGACATTTCAGAGATGTTTCTTGCCATATGATAACCTGCACAAAAAATTAAACCTTTCTGTGGTTTGGCTGTTGTAGCTACCCTTGGAACACTGGTGGTGAAAAGATGATGTAGCATTTTTCCTGAAATAATTTTGGTTTTATAGTAATAGAAAATTATATTGATTTTGTAGCCCTGATTTAGTGTCAAAGATTAATTAATTGGTTTTGTTTTACTGGGATATATTGTAATGCTTGTATCCTACATGAGTAATACATTATAATAGAACTAAAAATGTCCCTTAGAATTCAAATATTCCTGAACTTTAATAATTTTTTTTTAAATTTGTTAAGTGATGCATAGTTTGGGAGATTTAACTGTTACTTTATTCTTAGTTTAGATCTTGGAGTGAAAGAATTCTCATCTAACTTTTGGGGTCAACCAAGTCCCTTAAATAGCTGATGGGGAGAGAAGGAGACCTGCTTAACTCCTATTTTAGCAAATGTGTGGCAGTGTAAGTGGGAACTCTTATCCCTGGCATCTACCTGTCTTTCTTTTGCCTGCAAGGGCTATTGTGGGGAACTGGTGTCTACACAACTGCCTTGAGCAGGATCTTAAACTGAGGTTTGAATCCCTTTCTAAATGTATGGAATTTAGGGACAAGTTTAAAAAGTGAAGATTTTAAAAAAATAAGAAATATTGCCTCTGGGTTTGGGGCTTTTTAAAATTTTTTTTAATTGTTTAGGGTGTTTGGTTTTTGTTTTTTTTTTGGTTGGTTGGTTGGTTTTTTGGGGGGTTTTTGTGGGGGGGGTCTAGTGTTTTTTTTTTTTCCTTCTGAATGCATGGAGTTTAGTTTTTAAATGTTTCTTAGAAGTTTCATGGGATAGAAACTTTTAAAAATTAAACTTGAGGGATGCAGTATCGTCACAAACCTTGGGACTACACTTTCAAGAAAAAGATATTAAATATCCCAGGAACCATGATGAAATTGTGAAGATTGTCCACACTGGTAGGCAGAGACAGCTTTTTTGATTGATTTTGATTACACATGTAACTGTGATCTGTTATACTTTTTCCTCATTGCTATCAATCTTACTGGTACTGGTGGTGTTCTCATTGCTAGTAGTAACACATCATTGCAGACCTTATTAAGTTCAGGGGTAGCTGGACTTTTTTTTTTTTTTGTGGCTGACTATTCAAGAAAAGATCTCTTGTGAAAGCAGAAATGCTCTTTATATGATAAGATTTTAATTCCTTTTTTTTTCTTGATTAAGCCTTGTGTTAAACCCAGAAATTGTTTGTTTGGAAATTGTTTTGCAATCTTGAAAAGCTTAGTAGAGCTGTAACGTAACAAATTAAGTTTATTGAAAGCTTTTGTCAGAATTGTTGTATAAAAATGTCGTCCATACATAACAATCTAAAGGGAATTAGGCAATAAATAAGTGCATTAAATACATTTGCAATGTAGTATTCAAACCAGTTAAACCAACTGATATGCAGCCTGGCAGACTTCGAAAGTATCCTGAGGAGATATTCAGTACTGCTGCTGAGAACTTATTACTTATCACTTAGAACTTATCACTGTTGCTGAACTGTATTTTACCGAATTAATTTGTAATTTACGACATTATTTTAACTGCATATCTTAGAAAAGCTATTTCTTTAAAAACAATACAAAAAAAAAAGCAGCAAAATTCTCATTCAGTATTGTCACTGGATCTGAAGGTCTAGTCTAGGTTAACTTCTGCTCATAGGAAACAAGCTGCAGGGCATTGAGCTTTATCTCGACCTCCTTACCATAATGGCTTTTCCCCATTCCTTCTATTCTTGTGGAAAGCTGTGACCCAAGCTACCTGTGTCAGTTTTGACTCTCAGTTATGATGGGAGCTGGTAGAGGAAATGTTTAGTGTTCCTGCTCTGGATCAATGCAACTTCAGGCAACGTTGAATTCGTCATTGGTTTCTTTGGTGGATGCTGGAGTAACAACCCTCCAGGGTGGGAGTGCCTGTGGCATGACCCCACCTGAAGAGGTCACCAAAGTTTGAGCAGATGTGGGACTGCTCTGAGGAATTTTCCTCAAAATTATGTATCTCCAGAGGCAAATCTTTGTAAGAAATTTTCATGCAGGACCTAATAAATTTTGTCCTGTAGAAATTACAAAGGGAAAGACCAATCCGAGTCCAAGTGTTGTATATCTCTGCCATTTTGTTCTTAATCTTTTTTCACCAATAACCTTAGTGCTTGATGTCTTGAGCTATGAAAAGAGAGTCGGCAAGTGAAATAAAGTCAAATAACATCATGTGTCTGTAAAAAACAAACAAAACAACAACAAAAAAAAACCCCTGGGCCAAATAACTATTCTTTGTATAGTTTCCATTTCCTTAGGCAGAAAAATGGCTTTTGACAAGAAATTGGGAGGGAATACAAGACCAGAAGGGCCTTCTGCTATCCTTTTTTACACTTCTTTATGTAAAGTGTGAAGAACTCATTTGGTAGTGGTCATGCTACACTAATTTTTATTTTTTTCTGAAGATGGCAAGATTGCTGATTTTTTTTATTTAGTACTGCTATGGTTGTCTTTCTTGCTCTACTAACCTTTAAATCTTTATTCCCTTATGCCACGGTATGTAGAAAATGAAATTAATTACTTAATATGCTTTCATATCCTCTTTCTGCCAAACTCAGAAACAAATAAAATTAATGATTTTTATCCTGCAATACTTCATTTTCTAGAATGTAGACGTTGCATTGTCAGAATTTTGTAGAGGGTTTCTCTACTTCTAAGGTTGAAATTTGCTGTTCTCCTGAATGAAAATGAAATTGTTTGCAGAAAATAACAAAAGGAGATGTTAAATATAAACACACACACACGCACACAATTTCCACTCTTAATAATTAAGACGTGAGTGTGTGAACTCCTTTACATGGTAATGGATTAAATTAAGAATTTAGCTGTGATATATAAAAAATTCTTCCCATTAGGTGTTTGCACAGTCTCTACAGCATTGTAAACGAGTGAAAAGGAAGTTAAAAAAAAAGCTCTCTTAAAATAATGATAGCCTGCTTTTGTAGAGTGTAATTCTACTCAAAGATTTTTAAAAATAAAATTTGCAGTTGCAAGGAGTGAGCATGACAGCTGAGAAGCTATATAAATATAGTTTCAACCCTCTTTTTCTGTCTTATTGAGTGGAAATAATGAAATTGTTGTGGGAAAATCCTTTCCTTAGGAGAAAGCTGCAGAATAAGGAGCTGCATGACCGTAGTTCCACTATTGTGGTGCAATAGGTTGGCGGTATCAGAAGCATTTCACACCATCACAGATCTTGTGCAGTGAGGACCTGACCAGTAGGTCACATTTAGAGCATTTTTACTCTAAATGGATTTGCTCTACCTGGATTTTTGTGGGAAGCTGTTCAGTCTTGCCCATTTGGAGCATTGCCATTGCTTCACTGGTGACAGCTGTCCAGCTGCTTGGTTTGCAGTGTACAACAGTGCAAGATGGAAGTGAAGAACTCCTTTTCCAGCTCAGGCTGGGAAATGTCAGCCCTCTGGCCAAGCTGCTGTGAAATGTGCTCTGCTAGTGAACTCTGGGCATAGTAGTGCAGTGGAGGCCAGCACTGCTTTTTCTATTCTTGGTAGGGATGCTATGGAGAGTCACCAGTGTTTAGAAAATCAGCCTGAAATCATGGTCCAGTCTTACCAAGAGATGGTCCTCTGAACTGTGTTTAGTTCTGAATTGGAAAGATGAGTGCCTTGCCTTCCCTGTGGCACAGAAATGAAATAAAAGATATGTATTTATTAGCTTTTTTGCTCTGTTTATGTTCATTGTGTGCTATTGTCCAACTTGTAGCATAGCCTGATGTGTGATATTTAAGAAAAGCCTACTTTGGGTTGCCATCTCTATATTTTTCTTAGGTAGAAGCCTTCTTGGTTTTCCACCTTCCCCCCACATCTCCCTAGCAGCATTTCAAACCGTGATGAACAATAGCTCTGATTACTCCACACAGACTGTGTTCCTTCAGAATGTATTATCTCGACAGGGACTTGAGTGAAAAGAAAGCTATTTCCTTGTTTTCTAGCAATAAGTCAATGGACTCTTAAGAGAACAAGCTTTGCCACAGATGCAATTCTTAGGCTATGAGCAAGCAGCAGATAAAAGAGATCAAAAGCTTCAAATTCTGGTGAGGGGGAAAAAGCTGCTGTTAGCAAGGGGCCAAAAACTATAGCAACACAACCATTCTCTAAGAAGTCAAAACTTAAAAGGAACTTTAAAAATGTGTATCAAACAAAATCTAGTGTATGTCCTCTGTGGACAAAGGAGGATATGCAGGCTCACCACTTTCTATCTCCCAGTGAAAGGTAAACAAAAATCTTGTTTGATTGGTCTCTTTTGTATTTGCCTGGTTACATAGAATACAGTGGGGGAAGGAGCAGCTTAGGAGCTGGAAGGACTGTGCTCAGCAAAACACTTTTTATTGTTCAGGGACCTGAGTTTTAACCGCTGGATGGAATTAGTGTATAAAATATAGCTTTGCAACAACTTAGCTTTTATTAGAGAATTATACTTCATTTGATCACAATTCTCACTTAAGGGATTCACAACTTCCGCTGACCTAGACAACAACTGAATCAGAGGGAGACCACTAAATTATCCCTGGCACTAAAGCAGCATTCAGACTGCCATTTGAAGTATCTCATATTTCTTTCTTGCTGTACATAAAAGCATTTACTGCAGAGGACTTTGAGGTTTGTTACATTAACAAACACATTAAGTTCTGAAGATGAAATCTATCTTACTACAAATGTAAAAGTAATTACATAATTCATTTACATTTAGGTATGTAATAATATATAATTTGTGACTCCTTATAGTCTTCTGTGCCTTTTGTATAAAGCAGGTTACTGTTACTGGCACCTAGGAGGTGCAGTTCTCATCACTGGAATATATGCTGTATTTCAGAGATACCACTTCAGACACTTTTCTTGTAGGCCACATTATAAATAAAATCTTTTAGTGCAATTGATAAGAAAGAACAATTATATGGTGTGACATTTTGTTCTTCCAAATTTTAGTTACCGTCTCGTTTTCTTGGGGAGAAATGTTGTCAGGTCATTTTTCCATTCTGTACAAGTAGACAGCGAAGCTACTGTGCCTCTGAGGTTCTAAATTTGGAGGGAAAATTCTTCTCAATTAATTATCTTTTCCCATTGAGGGAAAATGCTTCCCAGTTAATTGCAGAGTTTATGGAATGGTTGCTGACTGTGGAAAAAGATTCAAGTCTACATGATAAATATGTGAGAATATTATCAGAGGTTTCACAAGAACTTCTGCTTGTTGTGCACAGAGTGGGAGAGATAGCAAGCTGTAAAATAGTATGAATCCAAACCCATTATGCTTTGTTTTTTGTTTTCTCCATCTGAAATAGTTTTGGTGATGCTGCAATTTTTTGTATCCTTTTTGTAACTTGAAATATTTTATAGTGATGTGTCATTTGAACCACTTGTAAGTCTATGTATGTTCAGATATGCAAAAGTCTGAGTGAAATTTGGTAAATAGATGTAAACATTTGTTTCCACCCTCACATATCCATATGTCTATGTAGCTCATATTTTTCTATGAGACTGAATGTTGTTTTATCAGATCACAAAATATTTTATTGGTGAAAAGTTCAACATTAATAGAGTGATAAGAAGAGAATGACAAATCTCTAGGTGTTTTTTGGTTTGATTTTTTTTCCTTATTTCATTCCCTTCTAATGACACTGGATAAATTAGGCTGCTGCTTGTCCTTTTTTTATTTTTTCAGATTTAGCATACTTCATGTTGCACTACAACAATCCTGGGCAATTCCTTAAGCCTTCACAAACATAACCAGACCTTTTACAAATCCTTAACAAAGACTTTCACATCATTATCAGGGAAAGTGATCTTTTTTCCCTGTTCCAATATCTGTATGCCTTCTGTAGCAGTAATCCTTTAATTTAATAAAGATAAAAATGCAATAGCTTGGTTAAGTAATACAGGACATATAACAGCATTCCTGGTTTATCTGTCTGTTTAGCCTTATTGATCTAATTACAGATTAATTATCCACCTGAGTGCACTGGTGTTTTATACAGTACGTAGACCCATCTAAATCTGCATTCCTCTAAAACCTTTTTAGAAAAAAAGTGCTCATGAGTCAAATGTCTCACTAATATTCATGGTCCAGAAATTCTTAAGTTTATTAATTACCTTGGCTCAGCATCCCATGTGGAGCAATTTCATTATGGTGATCAGCAAACAGTGCCCTGTATTAATCCTGTGTTAGCCAAATGAACTAACTTGGGAATTGGAGTCTTAAACTTTCCAACCTTTATCTTAGGCTTTAGAGTGTGCAATATTCAAGACTAAGATGTTGGACTTGCAACATTCCACTCTAAGCTTCACATTACTTTAACATCATCTGTATATAAATATGTATTGTGGAGTCTTCCTTAGCTAGCAGTACAAGAGTAGGCGGGCTTTTTTTAATCTAATATCTGTTTCAATCTGTCTAGTATTTGGGCTCTGCCCACCATTAATACTTCATTTGATTGCAGCCCTACATTTCTCTATCACCTTTTTAAATGACTCACAAAAAGAACTTAACAGTATCATTATGAGGCTTGGTGCTTCTTTTAATTTTAGTCCGTTTCTTTTGGGTTAATAGGGAGAATCTGTGTCCTGTGATTTTCATCAGGATTTAAGATGGTTTTATGTGACATGCAACATTCAGCAGCACTTTCTTTAGAAATTCTTCAGTACCTACTAACTTCCTACCTACCTTCAGAACCTAATCACCCATTATCAAATTGTCTTCAAATCAGAAGTTTTTCTTCCTCATGTTATTTTGAGTCAGGGTCTTCAAATTTGACTAAAAGCTACTGTACAAAATTGTCATTTTGACACAATGTTTGCTGTATTAATATTTCTTTGGTTTTGATGGCAAAAAGAATTTACTTGAATTCCGACATGCTTTTCTCAACTTTTCTGCCCCTATTTTGCAGTAGGTCATTGCAATAAGCTGGCATTATTTATGGATTTTGGAGTATGGTACTGGACATGACTAGTTGCAGCATCCCTACAGAGAGCCAGGGACTGGAATAACAATTAAGCAACAAGTCAGGTCTAATGCCTGGCCTCCCTCCTAGCTCACCTTTATTTAGCAGTATACTTCCATCCCTTGAAGGGTTTATGATATGGATGACCTTCTTGATGGTTTCCTGAAATTAGGAATTTGCTGAAAATATAGCTGTTAAGAAACTTTCATAGTTTATGCATGAAATCAGTCAAATAAACAGTGTGGTCCTTCCTACTTAGCGTGTGTGTGTGCATATGTGTAACGACTGAGTTGTCAGCAAAGCATTCTCAATAATAAGGTTACTTTATATTTCTCTCTGAAAAATGATGAATCTCCAACTGGTCTGCTCTCTTTCACATAGCTATAGAATTAGTGTTTTGCCTATGGGGTTATAAAATTGCATATGGTTATCCTTGGCTTCTGTACACTTCTCCTGCTGGGCTGTACTACCTCCTAGATACATCGAATTTTAACTTAACTGTTGTGGGGATATAGACTGCAGCTAAAGAAACAGGAATATTTGTCCTTTGTTTCCTGCAGTAGTTAAGTATTGCAGATGTTCTTCCTTTTCATGCTTTTTGTTCAAGTCTTCAATTCATTACTGTTTTCATCAGCTGTGTAGTTTGTTAGCCTATTCTACGTCTTATCTTTAATGTCCAAAGGCATTGTTTAACTTTTAGTACAGTTCCTGCGTTGTTACAATGCTACTGTTTGTATTTTCCAGGCTGTAGAGTTTCATATCTGTGGCTTAAATCGTGTAATGACTTCTACAGTGCTTTTTATACAGTGGAAATTTTTGCCATTTCAGTGGGAACAGTCACAGTGTACTAATTTTATGGAGTGACAAAATGTTGGTAAAAGTTTGCCAATAAGCAGTATTTTTCATAACAAGGCAATGTATTTCTTGAGCACTGTAGCTTCAAATGCTAGAGGCACTTCTATCCTACTGTGGTTTTTTTACTTTATCTGCAGTTGCATGTATTTTATCCAATATATGAGTACTCCTCTGAGTGGCCATTGTTTTCGAAACACTGTAGTGGGTTTTTGATGAGACAGACAGATAGTAAGCCTAGCCAGATGGAGAAGACTGTAGTTATTCCACTGGCTTGAGGGGGGCCAGGGCCAAGTCCCTGAACCTTAGTATCTCATTGAAATGCTGCTGCATCCTCCTGCCCTTTGCCATTCATCAACTGCACATTCTCTAAAGCTCTTACCATCTTGTGCTGAGAACTGGGTGAGTATCCAGACTGTGGGTAAGTGGCCGATGTAGTCGTTGCTAAGAAAACTGGGTAATCTTTTCCCCATCTTTGTTTGTGCCCCTGCTCTGGTTTCCAGCCATATGGTTCCACCCCTTCCCCTGTGTCAGCTTTTGCAGTAAGACAAATTCGTCTTACTAGTCTGGCAGGAAGCTAGTCAAGTTCTCTTCTGCTGTGTTTTTCTGCCAGATTAGTAAAATGCATTGGCTTGCAAAAGGATCTGATGACAACTTACTTTCCATACTGACAACTGTCTGAGAAAAGAGCTCTGACAAACTATGCCAACTCTGAAGCAAGCTTCCCCACAGCCCACCTTCTCCCAGGGGCCCCTGGGCTCCATTTTGGTGAACACGTGCTGGATGTAAGCAGAGGCCGACCACAAGCCTGAGGCTTTGAGGGTGCCATTTTCCCACTGGAATTTCCCTTGTGGAGAGAAATCACTTACTTTGGGCAGTTGGATAATCAGAAAAAGAGGCCTCATTCATCTTGATTTGAAGGTCAGCCCCTAGGGACACGTGTTGAGTCTTTAGTGCAGCTCTGTACTGCTTGGAACCAAGGACTGTTGAATGCTGCAACACCTTTAGTTTACAGAATATCTTTGGAGGGTCTTTTAAGAGGCTTTTTGTAACTTTGGCAGAGTTTCCTAATCTAGTGTAGTGCAAAAGAACACAGGCCTGACTCTAGGTGGGCATTATTTTAGAGTAGAGGTTGCTTAGAGGAAGAGACTATTCTGTCTACTGCTACAAGTTTTCAAGATGATTAAGAACATGAAGATGTAGTTTGGGGGCTGGCAGTGAATGCCTGTTCCTCAGCAGTTACAAGAATAGGGGGAGCAATGTATTTGCTCAAAGAAGAAAAACCCCAACCAAACAAAGACAGTAGGATTTATTATTATTATTATTATTATTATTATTATTATTATTATTATTATTATTATTAAAGTTGAAGGGGTAACATTTAATTTTATACTTGTCTTCTAATAGAAACTTCTAGAGCACTGGCATTGTCCACCATGAACTCAATTTTCTTCCCCCAGCATGTGTATATGTGGTGCTATCCCTTATTCCCTGCAGACTAAAGAGCTGTGTTTCTGCCTGCTGCTGTTATCTGTTCATACTGATCCAAAGGAGGGTTTTGACCTGGTATGGGGCACTTGTGTCCTTAGGTCTGTGCATGAGAAATCAGTAGAGAAGGCACACCATCCTCTTCAAGCTTTAGAGGAGATGAATTTGCTAATGAGAGAAGACTGAGCCTGCAGGGTGACTTCTTGCTGCCTGCTCCTGTGTTGGCACATGGACAAATGCGCCTTATGAGTAAGGAGCCCAGACCAGGGCCGAAGTTTCCTTCTTTTGTTGAGAAGTGCTGCCAGTTGCTGATGTAAGTCAGACAGGGAATTTTATGTAGGCCATGGCTATGCCAGGCTGCTGGCACGCAGATGCAGGAGAGAGGATGGACCGGCCTGAGAAAATCTTGCTGGGCCAGGGCTAGAGGATAAGTGCTGTCCCTCAGGATGTACTGACCTAGGTGTGCTCTGCCCACAGTGATCTGAAGACACTCCTAAGAGCCTGAAGTGGAAATAGTCACTCCATTGTGAGTATAGCACCATTGTAGTGCTATAACCGAGATCTTATTCAGGAATAAATCTGCTGTGGAAACGGCCAAAGAGAATGAAAAGTACATTCCCGACAGAGAAATTTTCTGGCTTTGAAGGAAATTATTTCTTAGAAACTTTCATACAAGACATTTTGTAGTACTCTACAGACAATGTGGATTGAGTAAAGGTTGAAAAACTAAAGTTGAGAAGTTTCAGGCAACAAAATGCCGGAGTTTCAGAATATTTTTCCTGTCAGGTGACCAAACTGCCAGTTCAAGTTTAATTCCTGGGAAATGAGTCTTTTAATTGAAAAACTTATTTTGCTTATAGTGAGAGGAAGAAACTTTCCTAAATGCTGAACGTATTCTGGTTTCCTCATCTTGCTGGAATCAAACCTCTTTAGAATAGAACAAAGAGAGTTTTCATTTGAATATCATGTCATTAATATTTTGAAACTTCAAATAAACATTTTACTTGTAACCCAAAAAGGTCACCAATTCTCATCAGAACGAGGCTGCCATTTTTCTAATATTAGGTGACATCAGCTTTTGGAACAGAACTAACATATCCAGAAAAAAAAGAAATTGATTTATTGTTTTACAGCAATACCGCCTTTTTATTTTCTTTTGTTAATTTATCAGCAAAGCTCCCATTGTTTTTTTACTGATGATAAATTACACTTTTTATGGAGTGCCGAGTCATAGTAATTTCCTTGTTCCAATTTCATTAACTTCCTGGTAGTATTGTCTGGAGCAACCAGATGCTGATGTGTAATCCAACTGTTTCCCTAGTATGTGGGAAGCAGTAAACTTTTTGTTTATCTCGTAAACAGTTCTGGCTATATATCTTTGGCTGTTTCTTTCCCATGGTCAGATGAAGACTGGCATAAACTGTGTTCTTTTTGGCACCACAGAGTGCCTAGAAACAGGGACAAAAACATCACAGACCTATGTCATTAGTCTGGTTCACAGAAGTTGAATGGCTTTGTTTTGTTTTTAAATCTGTCTGGGTTATATTATTTTTATATATAATCTATACATGAACAGTCTCTGAAAGGCTGAAACTTTGGAGTTAATCATAAAATTAAATAGAATTTTCTAGAACCTTACCTAAAATCCTTTGCAAATGAAGAATCTTAACATTTAAAACCAGTGAAAAAATAATAAACAGTATAGACAAGAGAAATTTTCTCAGTCCTCACAAAACAGCAATTGCAAATCTCAGAATAATAAGATTTCTAAGTGAGGGTAGTAAGAAATAGTCAATTTGGAACTATTACAAGTATTTACCATTATAAAAGTGATTTTGCTAAGTATCAAACTGAATTTGAGTACATGTATGGATTTTGTATTAAATCTGTATAATACTTTTGAAGATTAATGCTATTGGTTTTGGACATCTTTTTCAAAAAGTTTCATAAGTGATTTTGGACCAGTTTCAAAAAGGTTTGAAGTCTTGAGTTACTGTTTTTATTGGTATAGCAAGTAATATCAAGGCCATAATTAATCACCTATGAATCATATTTGTAAATTGCTTGAATACTTTGGGATGAAATATCTTTGTTTTCCTTAAGATTAGTTCAAAATACATCAGCATCTGCCATCGTGTCCAAGTTATTCTGTCAAAGTTGGATATTTTTAGAAACAGCAAATATAAGCACCTATCGGCAACTATTGCAATAAGATGTGTTTTCATTTTTGAAGTGTTGAAAAGGTTACATGAAAAGGGGGAGGAGGGAGCGGGAATCAGTACATCATTCTTGGTTTGGTATGTCTTAGCTTTGTACTTTGAGACCACACAAAAGTTTGACAGTGTCACTTCAATTGAGATGTTCTTGAGCATTCTTGACCTGTTAATTTAAAATATTTATTTTTAGATTTTTACACTTGCTAATAGTGATTTTTGAAAACTAAATCAGATTTAAGTTTAGTTTTAGTTTTAACTAAATCCGTTTAAGTTTAAACTCCTGAATTGTATTTGCATGGCTGGTGTTATCTTATTCTGTAACTGCAGAGTGCCCCTTTGCTTTATTTTAACTGGCTCAGAAATAGGATCTCTAATCTTTGTTTACAAGACCAGATTGAGATTGGCATTCAGGCTGATTATTTTTATAGAGTGTGGCGCATTTATAGTGTTTCTTTTAAATGCAATAGGATTGTGGAGTTAGCTGCAACTATATATATAACTATATATATAATATAACCACTTGCAGATATAGGCACACTACTGAGACTTAGGCACTGAAAGTCTGCCTTTTTCAGGTGTCAGAATTGGACACCTCGTATTCCTATACAATGTGCAGGGAGATTCAAGTTCCTTAGGAAGATAACTGTGGTTATGCAGTAGGGTTTCCATCCCTGGCAATGAGAAAAAAAGAAAAGGATGGAAGAGAGAGAATTGTCATCTACATGAAAGATCACTTTGGCAGGTGTAAGTGGACTTTGGTGTTTGGGAATTCTCAGCTTGGTTGTTTCAACATAGGCTTTGAGAGAAGGCATGGCTTTGCAGGGGGCTTACAGAGCTGTGAACTGGAAAACAGTGATATATTTAAAAACCTTTATTCTCTATTGCCCGTTTCTGGGCTGTTGGTAAGCATCTCCAATATGAAACTGGTATTTTGTACACAGGCCTTTGCATTGGCCTATATTTTGCCTTGGACGCCTGTATCCTCCCGTGGTCCTCACTCTTAGTTTTGTCTACAAAGTGCAGTAAATTTTACTATAGAAATACTGGTACAGGTTTCTCTCTGAGAGGTAAGTTAGTCTGGCTGAAGTATGTCCATAACACAATTATACTTTCTCTCCTGATTTGGGTAGTTTCTTTAGAATTAGCTGTCTTTAGGTGGAACTGAGCCATAAAGTTTATTCTGCTTTATCTAGAAATTTGGAAATTGGATGTAAATGCAGTTCTATCAGAACATCTAGAACAGTGCCAAAATGTCTATTATTTTGCAAGTTCAAAAGTTATGCTTGCAAAGTAGTTATTAATTTGGTTCACAAACTGTCTGCCAAAATGGGCACAGCCAATGGAAGTTTTTACTATTGTTTCTTTCTGTTCCAGCAATGAATAATAACCAAAGACATTAGATTTAAACTTTTAATAATGCTTTGGGTCAAATTTTTAATTTAAAACATCTATTTATAGGTAAAAAAGGCTTTTGTGTCTCATAAAAGTAGTAGTCATGAAAATCAGAGTTATATGAAGTGATGTTTCTTTTCAATTGCAGCTACTTTTACCGGTTTATTTATACACTTATTTTCAGTGCATTTGGTAAAAAATGTAAGGCATTGTTTTACAAGAAACAGCAGGACATGGCAGTTCGTGCTATGGTTTCCTTGTCATGGGGGTGTTCAGTCAAAGGTTGGATCAGATTATCCAAGAGATCTTTTCCAACCTTCATGATTCCATGAGTCTATGGAAGTAGACAAGTAACAGCAATAGGAATAAAAATATTTTAATCACAATAGAAAACAGTTTACTGGAAGAAAAGTACACATTACCTATATTAAAAAAATTACTACATTAGATGCAGATTTTTCGATTTTACTGCTAGGAGGTAAAATTAGGAGACTCATATACTGTAATTTTTAATATATTGATATTTTTTCACAAACTTGATTAACATTGACTGAATTAGACTTTGTTCTTCTAATCAGACTAGCATTGCAGGTATTTTTAAAATTTCTAATGATGAGACAGCTGGTATACACTTGCCATCTAATTCTTTTAAGGTTTTAAATAATAAATTGCCTCATGAAAGTAATAACTGAAAATATTAAGCAATTGCTTTATTAAAGTCTTCCTACAATTACTGCATAACAGTTTGGTCCTGTAGGAATGTATTTGAAAATGTATAGTCTTCACTTAAAGGTGCTCCACAAAAGGGATCTGAATAAGGTCAAAAGAACTGCAAATCTGAGTGTTTTCAAAATGTTTGTATGCACAAAACCTTCCTGCTTGTAGGAAAATTGTCACACTGACTTTAAAAAAATCATGCTTTGCAAAAATCCCCAGGATCAATATATGGAGTAAATAAGACATCTCCTAGTTATCGTTTTAACTTAATGCCAAAGTAGGGCATAACTCAAGCATGTTAGTCTGAAAAGGTTTATATAATCTTCCTTTTTTTCCCAATGTTATTGTACTCTTGAACACATGGAGCTGTACAGGTCTGTCTCATCTGATGTGGTGGTGTAGTTTAGCATCTCTTCCAATGCTTATGGTGAGCACAGAGGAGAATAAGGTGGTTGAAGCCTCTTTTTTGTGTGGGAACAGTATGGGGGAGCTGAAAGGGAAGGTGGAGACATTACCGGATTGAATGCATAAATCTCCTGAAAGTTGTGAATGCATACAATACGAAGCCTTTTTTTTTTTTTCCTCTGTTCACTGGTCACACCAGAATAGAGTTGAAAAAATGAGAGTTACCTTGCATTTCTCTCAGCTATGGGTTTGGAGTTTTTTTGGGTTTTTTTTGGGGGGAAGCTGTTTTGCAAACAAAAGGGGGTCAAAATAAAAGGTCATAAAGGAACTAAGGAAAGGAACTCAGTATTAACAATACTGCTGTCCTCCCTTGCAGGACAGCAGTATTGTTAATTGCCTCTCCCACTGTAAAATTCTGGTGTCTGTGGAAAGCTGGAAGAGCTACAAGTAGTGTTCTAATCTCTGTTCAAGCAGTGGGTGCCAGCAAGGATAGAAGACAGCCAGCAGTATGGTTTTTGTTTTTAGACTTTCTTTTCTGACACCAGCTGGCACTGAAGCACTTGATGTGTTTAACAGGCAGGAAGGATAGCAATGAAATGGTTTAAAATAAGTTTGAAGAGTACTGAAATCTGTGTAAAAACTAAACATTTGAAGGATGTTTCTATATTTGATAGGAACTGTAGATGAAAAGCTGAGCATTTGTGACTGTTTAGAGGTTGAACATCCTCAATTTTGAGACTCTGAATCCCTGGCCAGATTTAACTGCAATCTGGAACAAAAATGTCTAGAAAATGTGCTATTGAGCTATCCAGAATTAACCCTTGGCAAAAAAAGTGCATATTCCTTGTTGGTTTGGAGAAATAATTATGACACATAGTTGTGCTTTGCTTGTTTTTTTTTGTTAATCCTTGTTCACCATCTTTAGACAAATATGAAGATTATTAATTACATTTGTGGATAAGATTTGTCTTCACTTTGTTATGATGTCTTCAAACACTGTGGAGGGTCTGTGCAAATTTTCGTACAGAGAAGGACTTGTTTAACAGTTTTTTGGGACTTGAATGCTTTGCTGATGCTCTGTGCTGTCTAGCCTTTTCATTTTGAGTATGAGAAGGTGGTTCTGTGAATCTAAATAAAAATGGTCTCAAGTGAACAGTCCCTCTTGGATGCATTCTAGTCTGGCTTTTACATTTTGTCTGGCATTGAGGTTACTTGTGTCTGTAATACAGCTAGCTGCAAATTTTGACCCTTGTACATATGCTAGATCTCTTAGCTGCTGATATGAGGGAAAATTAATTTTTTTCTTTGAGTAGTTTTCATATGTACATTTGACTGGAAGTGTGCAGAAGACATACAAAATTGAGCTTGGAGATTTTTTTTTGGCAGTAGCATATACTGTGCATATATATAAACTGAGATTTACACTTGTGCTGAAATAAGACATGCCCATAGTTCATATCAGAGGTAATTCCAGATTTCCATCCAAGCCAGTGGATTTACATAATATTTTTCTGAAAATCCAATCAAGATGTCTAGATCTGTCTCTCCAGCTTTTGGGGAAAAAACGTTTTTGTTTTTGTTTTCTTACCTACAAACACAATAATTTTTTATTCAATGTGCCACCATAATTAAGAGGATCACATGTAAAACTAGACAGATAGAGGTGAAATGCATGGATATTTGCTGGTAGGCTGGACTGACAAAGCACTTCAACAGATTTTGAGCAACACTGGCAGCTAAACTGAAAAGATTAATGTGTAACTGATATTTTGGTTTGTAGTAGCTGGAAGCAGTTTGTGAAACATGTTAATTTGTTTAGACAGCATGCATGAAAGAACATCAGCAGGTGCACAGGTAAGTAACTTTCTGTATGGAAGGAAAGTTATTGCATAGTGATGGATAATGCTGTACTGTCAACTCATAAGCAGGAGACTGGAAATGTTATCCCACGTCTTATATTTCTCTCAAAATTCAAAATAAGCACTCAAAAACTAAGAAACAGCTGAACAATTTTATGAAAAGTTAATAAGAGCTATTAATATAATCAGTCATCAGCATTTCTGAGCATTAGTTTTCTAAAGGAAAAGGTAAAGTAACAAATGTGTTTTTTAAGTGCTTATTTTGATACTTGGTAATTTTTTTTCTGATTCCTCTTCTAAGCATGTCTTGATTTAAATTGCATTAAAGACATTAAAACAAAAGCCATATTTATGCAATAAGTTATTCCCCCCATTTCTTTCGTCTGCTATGTAAATAGGAATATTTGGAACAAATAAGGGACTACTATTAGCTATGCCCATAGAGCTGTAGGTATCACTGACTGTACAGGCTTGTAATCATATATGGTAAAAGCCTGGCTAAGAATTTTCCTCTCTTTGGACTATGGCCTGGTGAAAATGAGTGATCTGAAAATTGACTGGTAAATAATGGAGATTTTTCTTTTTTAGGCATTCTTACCTGAAAGCGTCTGGTTTTTTTTTTTTCATATTAAGCATTGAATGTTTTTCTGATGTTACTGCAGAATGGGGTATGATATGTGAAAAGGGTGGAGACCTTATGTTTCAACATTTCTAACATATATTACATGTTTGTTTGCAGTGCTTTTTGAGACTGCAGTCATCTTGGTAGTCTTTGGCAATACCACTGGTGTCCTGTAAAAATCTATAACTGGTTTAGGAAAAAAAATTTTGAAAAGAAAACATTTCTAGGGAGTTGAAACAATATGTTCATCAATGGAGAGACAGCAAGAGAATATGTTGGGCCTAAAAACATGAAAACTGGAAACTTGGCAAGTGGTATAAGGCCTCTGTATGAAGATTTAAGTAATGGCACTTGGCACTATATGTTTCAGAACTTCAGAGGAAACACTTACAAAAAGAGAAAATTACCACTTTTTGACAAGGATGGGAATTTGGACTTTGAATTAACAGTGCACTAAAGGAGGATAATAGGTGTGAATTGAAACTAATTGGTGTTTCAGATCATTGAGCTGCTTGAAAATAACATGTGGTAAGAGCTATAGAAGTTAAGTCACTCTTAAATGCCTAATTAAGCACAGTTTTGTCCTGCACAGAAGAGAAAAAAATGTTATGTCACTTACTGCTTTGTTCTCAACTGACTGATCCAAATGGACAGTCAGTCAAAAGATTTAGCTTCTGTCTGATAAAGTTCTCTTGATTAGGCTGATCCGCTGGTCCAAAGAGGTGTGATGCCCTGAGGCATACAGCTGTAGGCATAAAGGTGGGCATAGGTATAATCCAAGTTGTCTAGCAGACATCGTATAAATCAGAATGAGCAGGTGGTTGGCACAACTGATGGGTGTTTTTAAGTGTGTGATTAATGTGAGTGCAGAAGTCCTGTAGCTCAGTGCCTCAATCAGCTCACACCCTGTGGCCTGATTTAAACACACACACGTGTGAGTTAGAATATGACAAAGATATTAAAAATGAGTTTTTCACTGGAGAAATATCCATTAAAAAGCATGGAAAAACCTCACTGGAGAAATATCTCTTGAAAAGCATGGAAGAACTTCCCTTCTATTCCTTTGAAAAAAGGCTGACAGACGATTAAACTTATGTAAAATAAATCAGACAATTTGACATGTAAGATCCGTTGCTTTCCAACAAACCATTGAGTTCACTGGCTGCAATCCAACAGAGAAAACAAAATGTGCAGAATAAACACTGTCTATAGCAGGTGGAGGTAATGCCTTATTATACATAAATGCTGTTTTATGTTGTGTAACCTGGGGACAATTTAGCAGACAGTTTTGTACTTAGAAAAATCATGGTTTATGCAGAAAAGGAGAACCACGGATAATGAATTGTCTACATCTGAAAATACCACACTAGATCTGAAACACATGTCCTACCACATTGTCTTATGATTTCAAAAGCAGAGGAAGGAAGAGAGATTATTAAATTTAATTTCACTCCCTCATATCACTTTAAAACAGATGTTTAAACCCAAAAACTTATCCCTTCTTTCCAGTGTTTATTCTTACATATTTTAGTACCAATGTTTTGTAGTTCAAGGACAAATAGTGGCCTTTATTCATCATGCAGCTAAGAAAGAGCTATTGTAATTTTGTTCATGCAAGCCTCAGGTTAACTGTAAAAGTAAAATAAAGTAAGATAATAAAATGTAAACAAAATGCAGGCAAAACACAACTATGCTGTGAGAGGCATGGGTTGTATGTGTGTACATGCATGTGTGCAGGTGTGGCTGCCTGGCTGCAGGGGAAGCAGATCCCTGAGATTTACCTTCCCCAATAATTTTCTACCTTCAATTCCACACACAGTCAAGTGCCAGTGTTTCCTAGGAGATATGGGTTAACTGAGGTGTGAATTATACTTTTAAGAATCCAGGAGTCATCTGCTGTATTTGTAAACCTGATCAAAGCACACGGTTATTTCTTGCACTGTTTAGGTGGTTGTAAGCTAAAGGAAAACTTATTAAAGTTTTCAGACTTTTGATGTTTTGTGCAAATGAGTCAGTTGTCTTCACATTCCTACAAAACTGGAAAAGCAATATTATGTCAATATTGAGATAAGAGTATGAGTTCCAATAGCCTTAAGTGGAGTACTGGAGCTTCCACCACCACTCACCAGTAATAGATTACTGCAGTTCTGCATTTCTAACTTTGAGATGAAAAAAAGCAGAAAACAACTGGTTTTCAATGTAACATGTTTTGCAGATTTCATCCAATTTCATAATTATCAGCAATACCAATTTTTCTTCCAAGTGATTTATAAATGCTGACTAACTTGTTCTCACAATTGTCACAACAATCTGGGTTTTACTCTCTCAGACTAAAAAAAATATCACTGAAGACAAGGAAACAAAATCAGTCAAATATTAATTGAAGGGTTCATTTCCTCTGTGAAGTCAGTCTCAAAATGGCATTAAATTACATGTGGAAAGTCCTTATTTCCAGTGTAGGTCTAGTTACTAGGCACTTATTCACTTGTTCATTTTCTATGAAGCTGGTTTCTCTGGAATCCTATTGCCAGAGGAGAGGAAATTAAAAGAAAAAAAAGAAGCTTTCCATTGTTAATATAGCTGGTTTTGTAAGCTTGCTTCAGCTTCAACCCACTCTTTTCAGTTAATGTTTTGCTTTGCATATATTGAGGCAGAAATGTTTATAGAAATGATCTTTTCTTAAAATGCACAGGTATCCTCTCAAGTATGGCATATGTAAGTATTACCCAGAACTTTTCATTCAGGCAAGTGCAAAATAGTTGCTTTTTTTGTTCTCTGTGGCATCAAAGAAAAGAAAGATGAAGGGAGTGAAAGAGGCAACGGAGTCCTGCCATCCCAAGCCCTTACTGCTCATCAGATCTCACAAAGCTGTCCAAGGTTGCCTTCTCCTTCACTGCCAGAGAGACCTGGGCTGTACATCTCCGAGGCAGAGGCTTCCCCTTTGCTTTGTCCTGCAGTGGCACAGCTCTGCAACTCCCTGAAAGGAGCTTGTGGTGAGGTGGGTGCTGGTCTCTTCTACCATGCCTACAGTGAGAGGACTAGAGGAAATGGCCTTAAACTGAGGGAAGATTCAGATTAGATATCAGAAAAATCATTTTCACTGTTAGGGTGATGAGGCATTGGAATAGGTTACTCAGGCACGTGGTGGAGTCACCATCCCTGGAGGTATTTAAGAGGGGATTGGATCTGGTGCTGGAGGTGGTTTAGCGCTTTAGGGACTGCAGTGGTAGTGCTGGGTTGATGATTGGACTTGATGATCTTAAAGGTTTCTTCCAGCCTTGATGATTGTATGATTGTATGATTTATCCCTGGAGGTATTTAAGAGGGGATTGGATCTGGTGCTGGAGGTGGTTTAGCGCTTTAGGGACTGCAGTGGTAGTGCTGGGTTGATGATTGGACTTGATGATCTTAAAGGTTTCTTCCAGCCTTGATGATTGTATGATTGTATGATTTATCCCTGGAGGTATTTAAGAGGGGATTGGATCTGGTGCTGGAGGTGGTTTAGCGCTTTAGGGACTGCAGTGGTAGTGCTGGGTTGATGATTGGACTTGATGATCTTAAAGGTTTCTTCCAGCCTTGATGATTGTATGATTGTATGATTTATGACTGCACTGTCACATGCTCCAGTGATGTCTGGCTGTCACAGCTGAACCTGCTGATGGCGTGGGACTACTCATGGAGGAGGCAGTCTTTGTAAGCACGGCTGGTAGCAGTGGACATGAAGTGTGGTACCGGCCCCCAGAGGTCTTGCCCCTTGGTACCAGATCAGCTTAATTCCCTTTGATTAGTAAGGACTCATGGAAATGTAATGCAGTCTATGATGAAGATAGTGAAAATCTGAGAGAGCTTGGAGTGCTGTTCTGAAACGCCCAACAGAGGTACTTTTTCCTCTGCCCTGTGTGTGGTGCGAATTAATTCTGTGAGTAAAGTTCCCCACAAAAACAAGCATTTGGAAAATGCTTGCCAAAATTGGAACTATCTTCTGTGTGTATATCCATGTGAATGTAACGGGGTGTTTAGCAATGCAATTTTTCATATCATGTTAGTGCTCATTTAATAATCACAAAAGCTTTACTTTTTAAACATTTGCCACTTGCTTGAATTCAAATGTTAAATGTTAGTGAGGTTTTAATCTGAAAAAATTGTTAAAGCAGTTCTACTTTAATTTTCCTCCAACCTTGTGTTCACCTTGCACCTATCACACAGGGAAGCCCTAAACGTTATTAGTAGCTATGATTTGTGAAAAGCTTATCTCTAAAGAACATTGCATGGACTCCAAAAATGTGACTTCCTATTTTTCACAGAACAAAGTGTTATACCCATTCACTGGGGCAAAAGATGGAGATGGCTATTAAATAGCAATGTTTCAAGGTTTTATAAACTGCGTGTAAAGGACTCAAAGCAGCTAAAATTTTTAATACTTATAGTAGTTGTTCAGGACTTTTAAAATGGAAGGTGCAATTTAATCATTGGCATGCTAATACGAATTAGCAGTTTTCAACCGTCCTTCCTGAAAAATGAGATATTCTTTAAAAATTCACTGAATTCTCCAGCACCTGCCACCTCTGAGACATTGTAGGTTATTGTCAGAAGATGACCGGAATACAGAGCCACTAAATATTTCATCTTAATGATAATGTATGCTGCAGGAGGTTTGAACTTTAGATTGAGATTTGAATTGACTTTTGATAAAAGACATACTGAATTCTCTCCCTTTTTTTTATTTCTTTTTTTTGCACATTAACTTTCTGTGAGGAGCAGGGGTCAAAGCTAGCATTTAAACTGAGACTTTACTTATTGCTAGTAAAATGGGGATATCAGGAGATTTATTTGTTTTTATTGTAATTTTTAAAAGTTGTCTAGATCAAGTTAAACTAATTAGATGTGTTTTTAAAGAGGTAGACGGGATAGATGTCAAAAGTGTTGCAAGTCAGTGGTTTAAGTGAAGTACGCCCTACTATGCTGAAGTCAAAGGTAATTTTACCATCCCTAACACTTTGAAAATTTTGTGCTGTACTCAGCCATGCACCCAGCTGTGTCCTTCCCAACTCCGTGCATTTATTAGTCATAGAATCAGCATTAAACACCAGTGACATGAGTCAAATGTCTAGCACAGTCAAATGGTCTGTAGTTCAGTACAGTTCAAAATATATTTCCTAATTCTCATGACTGACTACAACACAAAACCAGGTATTTTCCTGCATGGCTAGGATTGTTTTTTCTTTCCTTTATTTTTCAAGGCATCTCAGAAAAAAAAAAATTGTTCCAGCTTGGCGTGGGCAAGTCTCACCAAGTTTTTTTCAAGAGTTTTTGCAGTCAGAATGCCATTGTCCAAAGCTGCTGCTGCATGTGAAACAGCAATTAATTTTTGTGCATTAGGAAAAAGAAGAAAGGTAATCTTTAGGGCTGTAGACATGTTTCCTGAAATATTTCTTTTTCCTCCTTTATTTTGCACTTTCTATTGTTGAATTTAAGTCTTACAAATATAAGAAGTGCCATGCATACTTTTTTTTTAGTGTGTAAACTTTTTCAGAATGTCCTGTTTAACCTTACAACATAGCAATAATAACTTTACACTCACATAGTTCTCTTTTCTGGAAGGATTCCCAGGAAAATAGCTATGATTTCTATTTGCTCTTAAACTTTGTTTTAAGGAATAAGTCCCTGCATTTGCCCCAAATAAGATGGTTAATTATGAGTGTTCTAAAACATAACTATTTTCAGGAATTTACCTAGTGACTGATTTATAACTTAGCAGACTGGAAAAATTATACTCATGTGTTGTATTACTGCAAGGTCTAAACGTTGATAATTACTTTTTAACTCATTGAACTGGCTGGTGTAGATCTTCTTGTAAGACTGGCTCTGTTTGAAATGAAGAAATTAGTTCAGAGTTTAAAGAAATGGCAATCCAACCATTTGTATTCTCCACCTTATTATACCTGCATCTTTTCAGAAAGCAGAATATGCTTTTCTGCCACTTCCTTTAGTTACCCACATTGGTTTTGCACCAGAGAAACAGGATGAGATGGTTGTCACTTTTTGTGCCCTAACTATAGAAATAGGGACTATCATGCAGCCACTTACACTCAAGAATCCATGAGAGGAAAATTCAGCATCTCAGAAGTTTGGGCCTTGTGATACAGATAAAATTTGGGCTTTAATCCCACCTTCATTAAAGCAGATGTCTAATTGTTTTGCTGTCTGGAGTGGTACAGGATGGCTCAGAAAGAAGAAGTTTGTAACTGAAGGATGATTTGAAGGTCCTTGAGAGATAAACAGGAAGTCCCAATCATGGAAAGAGAGGAGAAATGGGAAAAAAGAACCCAAACAAACAAATGAAAAGCACAAAATGCTGTTTGCTTTGCAATACTTAACCAAATGAAGCTTGGAAGCTACAAATTTGCTTGATCAAGTCAGGAATAAAAGAGCAGAGAGGATGTCATAGCACATAAGCTTCACCAGATCAGTGGATGTGCAGCTGCAGCAATTAAGCTCTTTAAGGGGCATGTGTTAAGTTGTAAAAGTTTGAAGTCAGAAATGTTTATTTTGCGCACTCATTCATTGTGCTTGGCGATATATGAACATATATAGCGCTATGCAAACAAGTGCATTTTCTCTGCTTATCCCTAACACTGAGATGAGTGCTGGGGGTGTTGAATTCCTTCACTGCTCAGGGTCTGTCTGTGGGAACAGGGAGTGAGGGTCCTGCCTGTTCTCTGAGTACTCACAATGGAGTATTTCTTGCTGTTACTAGCACAGGGACAGAGACTACTGCGCTGCTTTCATGCATCATAGTCTATTAGTTGGGTATATGCATATTGTATTCAAATTGTCTTAATAACTTTAATCAATTGTGAAATTAATGTAAAGCATTAAAGAATGCATTTAAAACATTATTTTATGGGGTTCTTGTTCAAGAGTAAGCAGTAGAAAGGAGATGGAGGAGGGAGGCACCATCAAGGTTAAAGTCAAAACTTCATTAAATGAACAAATCCTGATCTTCCAGATATTACTCAGATGTTTCATTATAACCATTGACAGAAGTCTCATTGCTTTTCTGGGGGTCATTTGTGAGTTTGAAAGTACAGCAATGAAGCATAAAGTATCAGGATGAAAAATGTAAGAGGAAAAAATAGCAGCCCATTCTTTCAGCCTTCTGGCAAATACATATTTTCTGTTGGATATATTGAGCACAGCACAAAAGTGTCTCATGAGAACTTTGTGCAAGGAAATGCAGTGTGTCAGTCACTTAAAGTAAAAAAGAAACATGTCATCACTCCAAGTGGTATTGATTAAAACAATAAGGATTTCCTGGTGCCAACAGTTGAAACAACTGTGTGAAAAGAAGTGAAGAGGTATTACCATACTGTTGCAGCTTTCTCAGGAAAATTCCAAATAAACTAAAGGATTCCTGTCAATATTTGTATAAGGAAACATGCTGCTCCCTGATTTGGAAGCACTTCACACACACGCACGCGCACACACACCCCACTGCGTGCAAAATTCTAGAGAAACTTTATTACAAGCACCAAAAAAAAAAAAGCACACACTCAGAGCTTGGTGCACTCTTTCTCATGCTAATATTCACAACATCGATCTCTTATTGTCAGTATTTGATCTACATTTCTCTCAACTCTGGTCAATGGAAGGCACAGCTGCTGAATCCCCATATTGTGTAGGCAGCGTGCCTTTGTGTTTTGCAGCTGGGGAGTTCTCATGTCCACAATAGCCAATCTGAGCACACTAAATTAGGAAAGATTATTGTTTCATTTATTGAGTACACAAGTTTAAAACAGCAAGTATATAGTTTGTTTCATGTTTTATTTGTTAAGGTCATTTTCACCAAAAGCTGGGCACATGGACACAACTATAGGGCAGCTGTACTTCCAGCCACCTCAGTAGGAAGAAAATTCCAAACATTATTGAAATGAAATTGGATGGTTAGTTTCTTTCATGTGGCACAGCCTCCCACCTGCTTTCTCCTAGCTATCCATTTGTGAAGACTTGCTGCAGCTTTTTTTCGTTCTTTTGCATCAAGTTCCTTCCCCACAAAGTGTTTATCCTACAGTACAGTTCATTTTAATCAAAGCTGGTTTTACAGTGGAAGGAAAGACAAGTGAGTTCAATTTTTGAGCTCAGTTCTCCAAATGTTTCTTTCACTGAATGGTCTTTAGAAAAAGGAAGGCAGCAATTTTAGCTGGAAGTAAATATCGCTTCTGTGTAACAAAAAAAGGGAGGGGAGAAGTGGGAGAAAAATCTATTTAACACTTTAGGATATAATGGTATTCAAATAATATATTTTTCTGCCATTTATTCATTTGTGAAGAAACTCGGTGAATACTAATAGCTGCTGTCAAAGATATTTATATTTAAGAGGGTCTTTATGTAAAATAATTTTTTTGGTTTTTTTATCAGGAGTGATTTTTCTCCAGGAGAAGTCTGCCATCTCCTAGCAACCGATATGGCTATCTTTTTTTAACAGATGCTGCAATAACAATGGGTGCCTAACCTCTATATGGAAGTATTTGCACATGTACAATCAGGCCGCTTACGAATTCAAACCGAGTTGTTAAAGTGCTCCAAGGGAGACTCTGGTTACCACTTTATCTTCTATGCATCTCATCTATCCAGCACTTTATAATGGCAGCCATTTTAGCTGTAGCTGAGTACCTCCCAGGGAGCTCCAGAACTAAATCTGGAAATGACTCACACCTTCACTTCCCTCTCTCTTCTCTCACAAGAAAGGAAGGGGCTCATTTCACTATTTAGGTATTATTTCCTTCTATGTCTTTCTGACTGTGTCACTCAATTTTCAAAGCCATAGCGTCACTTAAACTTGCTGGGTAAAAAGATACTTTTAATTTAGAGCTATAAACAATAGAGCACAACAACCTATATCTGCAAATGGGTAATTAATTGTGAAGGTACATGACTGTAAGTTAAGTACCTCTGAGTACTTAAGGGTGGGCTCTTCCATTTTCCTTACTTGTCTGGTTTTGGAAAGTGCAGATTTAGATTTACACAAGGAGAAAATCTGGCAAACTATAGCATGCCCAGGCTCATTTCAGTGATTCACACCTGCATGCCTGCCTGAAGACTGTTCTGGATCATGAACACCACATAAAGCCTGGGTAAAGCATAAAGTGTGTGTGTGGTACCCAGGTAATGTGAGATCCAGCTTCCAGGAATTCAGAACTCTCCAGCTACTGCTCAAAGGCTGTTCTGTAAAATGTTTCAGTGCGAGGTTTTCCAAATTTCCTCTTCTTTGCAGAAATAGAAGCAACCTTTGGCTGAGAAAGAGGAGGGAGCAGAGTGAATGAAGCTTTGGGCCGTGCACCTGATACACGGCCTCTGCTCCTAGTCACAGGGCTGTTAATATCTTTTAAGTATCTCCAAACATCCTTGAACAAAAGGTGGGAATATTGTTGGCAGGAAGCATGCTACTGGTGATAGGAGCAAAAGAAACAAGAAGCCATGTCTTTCCCATCAACAGCATGCCTAAACCAATAATTTCTCATCTATAAACCACAATGGGTAAACCAGATCCAAATCAGAGAGAAAATGGGGAACAATTACAAGTAAATTAAATAAAATTTTCCCTTAAAAACTCTTCTATAAATTAAATACAACTAAACATTGAACTTTAGTGTCCCTGTGCCAAACCTGTAGCTCAGTCCCTTACTCAGTAAATTTATAAGAAGCTGACAAATCCCCAGGCATGATGACTAAAAGACTCTTCATTGAACTTCAGCATCTTTCTCTGATCAGAGTTCATCCTTCTCCATTCTTCTATCAATGCCATTCAAAGTGATGCTTAAGATTTTTCAAAGCAGCCTTCTGGATCTATTCTTTAAGTCAGAATATAGAGTTTCTCTTACTCATTTTTGCTATCTGTGTGCAGGCATTTCCAAGCTGATTTAGTGTGTTCTCTGCTTTTGCCACACATTCAATGTTTTCTGTTACTGATGCTCTCTCCACTGATAAGTAAGACTATTTTGCTTGTCTATCTACAACTTTGGGATTGCAATTTAGATATTTGTCTATATGTGTATATATATATATATATATATATATATATATATCTTTCATCATATATAGATAATTTTCAGTAGAGAGACTGGGTGCTACCTCTGTGGAGTGACTTGGGGATGTATAAACGCACATGGGTTTTGGATCCAGCAGCTCTTACTTTCAAAATACATTTTAACTTCAGACATTTTTGCATAAATACTTGACAGAAAATATGTGTTATGGAAAAAGAAAGGAAAAAGAAGACTGCAAAATCTTGATGTCAGGGAGCTGAATAGTAGCCAGCATTCTGTGAGAGTCTGATGTGTGTCGAGTGCTCAACCACAAATCTGTAAATTAGTCCTACTAAGAGAATTCATTAATAGTAGATGAACTTCATTCACTGCATGAGTTATAGAATAATAAAACTTGTGAATAACTTGCAGTGGATAATTTACTTCTAAAGTGCATTTGACATATTTTTCTGTTTGTGGAATACCAACCAGTGCTGACTAGCCTCTCTGTCTGGTAAGGACATGAGATGTGAAAGGATGTCCTGGGTAATGGGGAGCAGCTGCAGCCTCCTGGGTAACAGCTCTCTGCTGTTGCTGGCAGCAGTAATTTCTTTTCCAATTTGATCTTAGAAGTAGCTAAGCTGCTATTCTACTTCTCTAGCAATTAGAAACCTCCTTCTAATTTTCCAGTCTAATCTTAACCAAGAATTCTTTTTTTTGATCATCCTTGGATGAATGTTGGTTTCTCAGCTTTACTAGCTCTTTGACTTCTCTGGTGTATACTTGTTTCTCAGCATCTACTTTGTTAGATTAATCAAGACTTATCTAAATCTTCTTTCTCTTTCCTGGACCATCCTAGGAACACTTGTATTCTCATTCATTCAGATTTCTTACTTTTATTATTGTTCAGCTTAATTCAGCTGTTTTTTCTTTTTTTTTCCAACTTCAGAAACCCGTCATGAACAGTGCTTAATAATCAACAGTCACTGTTGATTTGTATCAAGTATTGTTTTTATTCAGAATCTTTCTCTAATTCTTTCTTTTTATTACAGCTTACGTAAAAACTATTGATTTTACAGTATTCAGTGGTCTGAATCCAAGTCATAATGAAGGGATAGAAAATGTCTGATTTTTTTTCTTTTGAAGAGAATACTACTTGCTGAATTACCAGATGAGTAAAATGAGATGACACAATTTGAGTGACACAATTTTAGAACCATTTACAGATATTTTTTTCTGGGTTGCACCTGTCTTGCCTAGGGTTTTTACACTTGAAGTCATCCTGGTTTATTATGAATTTATTATGAATTTATGATGGGTGATGATTCAAAATATATAGTCTACCTTCTGTGTCTAGCCCGTCCTATGTCTGTTAAACCTTTGTTTCAATCCTTCTGCACACTTATGCTACCTGCTATAAAATTGCTAGGCAGCAATGAGTAGATGAATTATTCCTGACTGATTACAATAGTATTTTGGTTTTGTTTATAAAATTAACTTCTTTGCCCTGTTACTTGCCTGTGTAGCTGCTCTGTAATTAGCTGTTTCATTTTCAGGTATCCCAAGTGTCTCTGCTTGATTTCAAGTTGAGTGAGTGCAGCACCTCGTAATAAACAAGGAGAGCTGCAAAAAGGAAATGTGATTTCTAGTGGTGAGTTTGTTTTTGGTAGATAAGCAGACCAAGGCATGGTTTGCATTTGGCATATAGGGCTGCAGGACAGGAGAAGATTGTGCTGCTGATCTGCAAACATATGAAGTAAAGACCTAATGATGATAAAAAATGAGGCAAAAAGCAGTTGTGTGGGCTTCTCTTGCTGTGCAACATTTCTTGGATCTCTGACTTGTTACTGGTGCTGTCACAGCTCTTTCTCCAGCTGTTTGCTGTAGTTGCTTGCTGAACCAAGTTAGATGTATTTTATCAAAAGGCAAAGGTGAGAAAAGTTCCTTTTTTCCCCCTATGCAATCCAACAAACAAGGTATCAATGATCAAGAAAGGGGAAGATGCAATTTAAAGAAAATTATTTGGCCAGTAAATGCGAAGGTCAGACTCTGCAGGTGAGAAAATTGAACTCTTTCCCCGCTGAAAGCGGTGGGAAAGCGAATCCTCCTTGCCCGGCTGTGCTGGAGCATCCCTCCGTCGCTGGCCGATGTACTGAGAGCTCCCCCTCCTGTTTCCTTCCACATCGAAGGGCTGGCAGATCTCGCGCCTCTAACCCACAAATTTCTGCCATCTTCCGTTTTTTTTTTTCCTGCTGTATTATGAGATGGCAGCACAGAGGACACTTTTCAGTGCCTCTTAAGTTTCTGCACGCTTAAGTTGTAACCTCCCCTGAGGGGATGGGGAAGAGAAGATGATGCCCAAAACTTTCAGCTACTATTTGTTCCGTATACAACCACAGTTTTTCCATATGTGATTTCGGATTTATGGCGTTAACTTTCCTTTTTCTGTTTTCTCGCTCTAAGAGAGAATCACAAATCTTCCTCCAGTAGTGAATTTGATTAAAATAAAGGAGTCAATTTTATTGTCAAAATTTCTCATTAATTTTCAGATGCAAGAAAACTCCCAAACAAAACCAAACCAAAAAGCCCACAGATAAATAAACAGACAAGCAAACGAGAAACCCCAGAACCTGTATTTCTTAGACAATCAGATTTAGGAAACTTCCCCAAGTCATATTCAAGAAAGAGAGCCATGGAATCCCATGAAAAAGTAACCAGAGAGGATCAAGTAGGAGAAAGTTGTGACTGTGAGAGGGAAGACACCAAAAGGGATAGAATCCATGCTATCAGAAATTTGCAATATAGAAACTGAATGATATCTTCTGAGATGAAATTAATTATATAGAATGATATATATTTTGTGGAAAACTAAATTTTTCATTGAATTCTGAAAACAAAAGAAACAAATTAATTATATCCACAGCTGCCAAAGATGGTGTTTGCTGACTTTATTTAAAGAATAAACAATAATATTTTTCATAAGCCTTTATATTGATATTATATAGGCTCTTAATTAGTGGAGAAAAATGTATCTTGGTGTGCATCTTCTCTAATGACTTGATTTCACTGGACACTTCACAGAAAATCAACTTCAAAGGTTGCTACAGGAGAAGAATTCTAGCAATCATATCAGTAATTTTTTCATTTCCTTCAAGAAGAATAGACAGGTGAACAGAAGATTCCACAAATAACCTGTTGATAAAGTGGAGGGGTGAAAGAAACAGATGCTCATTTTGTTGAGCATTGTTCACTTTTGTGTAAGAAGTGAGGATTACACTGTTTGATTGCCAATAGAAGAAAAATCAAGATTAAATATCTGCAGACATATGTAACACTCACGTTACTTGTGGTAAGAGAACATAAGAATTTACAAAAATTCAAAGTGCTTAATCCAATGGAGTAGAGTGTTGCATCTCTTAGTGACAGAAAGAAACATCAGCAATTAAAAAAAATTGTGGCTATGGAGCTTCTAGGGTGCATAAGTGTGAGTGCTTATGCCAGTTTTATTTATACAGATAGAATAAAGCTCTGAATGGTTAATACAACATTTAGACATTGTCCTTTAAAGCTGAAAGTTGAGCTGTTATAAAAAAATATTTTCTGCCATTTGATATGACATTTCATCATTTCTGCTTTCTTCCCTTTTATATTTCACTTTCTTCTGTCCCTTTCCCTTTTGCTCCTATCCACAAAGATCCCCATTCTGCCTGCTTTTCACTGCTCTCCAGCTCCTCAACATCCTCCCTCCAGGTTTGTTTTCCAAATCAAATATCACAGTAAACACATTTATTGAAAGAAAATGCAATTGAGACAAGAAGAAGGAGGCTACAATCACAAAATCTTCCTTGCTGTGTAAGATACTGAAGAAAGTGCATAAGAATGAATTTCCAAGAGATATGACTAGGGTTGGTGATGTGTTATGGATTGTCTGTTGTGTTTTGAGTGTCCTTGCAACCCTTTTTTACCCTAATGAAGTTCTCCCAGAAAACAACTGAAGTAGATCCTCATTCTAAGTGAGAAGACAACCTTTCTTTGCATGACTTTTTTTTTCTCAGTGAACTTCTGTGGAAGACAATGAAATCCTGAAATATATAATTACTTTTAAAGAAACTTGTGTGCACAAGACTATATCCCATTTCTGGATTTCTGGGATGGCCTTCCTTAGTTTTTCTTGCTTGTATGGATTGATGCAGAGCAAAGAAATAGTCAAAAGGGCTTGTGGGTTTTTTGGTGGTTTTTTGGTGTTTTTTTTTTTTTTTTTTTTTTTTTTTTTTTTTTTTTTTTTTTTTTTTTTTTTTTTTTTTTTTTTTTTTTTTTGTTTTTTTTTTTTTTTTTTTTTTTTTTTTTAGTTTGGATTTTGTTTTTTTGTTTCCAAATTTCCAAACTGGCACTGCTTTTCCAGTTCAGCTCTCCTGCACCATCTTTCATAGCCTGGCAAGAGATCGAGGCAGCCTTTGCAAAGCTGAGGGAATAGGTGGATTGCAAGACAAAGGTTTAGTGACATGAGAGCTCAGCAGATCATAGTCTGAGAGCTGGGATGGGTGCCTGCGAACCAGTGCTGATGTCTGGAAGGAAGCAGGGCCCCAGGAAGGATACAATGAGGCTGGGGCTTGCAAAGCACATTGTGTCCACAGCTGCAATTAAGATATTTCATTGCTCTGAGGTTGTGTTTTCATTTTGTCTGCAGAATAAAAGATTATTTATTCTGTTTTTGCTTTAGGACTGATATTTCAGGCTTGACAGTCTGTATGAATGTCTGGCTCCTTCAATGCTACGAAGTAAATAAAATCTGAAAATGTCAGTGGACCCCAGGTGCAGGGGACCTTAAAGTCTCAGACCCTTAAGAGTGAAGAGTTTGCTTTAAAACCACCTTATTTAAGGATAATTTCACAAGTGAATCACACAGAAAAAAGGTGTTCACATCTTCTGAATTGCCTGGCTTTTAGGTATGTTTCCCAGAAGTGCGAGTACATTAAATGCTACTCTCCTTCTCTTACACAGTTCACCTTTTCCCTACAACTGCAGCCTACCCACAGGCACTGCTGGCTCATACACAAAAAGGAGTGTTTCTGGAAGCCTCTGCTGCAAGATTGCATAATCACTCATGCAATTTAGTCAGTGGGGACAGGAGAATGAACCTTCTTCACTGCATTGTGTGTAGCATATGCAGGGGAATTATGGCTAGGTAATAGCAGCAGCAGCAGCCAATGAAACATCTACATTTGGAGGCCACTCAAAGAGAAAAAAAGGATGGTTTTTTCCTGCATTTTTACTGCTTCATTAATGTAAGCAATGATGCCTTGTATCTACTGATTGCTATGTACAGGCTACAGATAACTTGGGGCAGAAAACTCTGAGAAGAAAGTAAGAGACTGTGAAGGTGGGGGTGAAATGTGCTGGAAGGTAGCTTTGGGAGGATGACAAAGTGAAAAGGGAAAGAGCGAGATCATCACCTTTGAGATCAAAGAGCTGTTCAAGACCTCTTCCTATCTGCCAGGACTAGGATAGGAAAGGGAATACTCCTACATGTTGTCTGCTTCTTTTGGATACTTCATAATCATCTGTAATGTTGGATACAGACTAGGAAATAAACTCCTATAGTTTTAAAAGCCAGAACACAGGTGGTGTAATGATGACAGCTCTTTTCAACTTTCATTTGAGGCAGATGACTAGAACTCTTGACTTTGGCTGTGTTGATCCTGACTCTGGTTTCTCACTGCATGTTTAATGATGTAGTGAGAGTCCACTAGGATGGACCAACTCCATCTGTGTTTCACAGTTTTTGTGGCAGCAGAACATACTGATTTAATATTTTCCTTTAGCAAGGGTGCCATTCGCTTTCTAAACCCTTTAAATTTGACACACAGACTTGCATATATTTTTTCAATAAATATTTTATATTTTCATTTTTATTCTTGCAATTAGTCACTCTAAAAGAGCATTTAGTTACTTTAGAAGCATCTCAAATCTCTTTCAGCAATTCAGATTAGCAGAGTAATCACTGTGTATTACTTGAACTGAAATTCTTTATATTGAGAGTAAAGAAAGACTGTATTAAGGCTGTTCAGTTAATATGTGACTACTGTCTGTGTTTTTTTACCGTAACTATTTTTCTTGTTATATGCAGCTGTAAATCTGGGTAGACACATATGCTTTTGTAAGAATAAAAATAACCTCTTAAAACCTCTAAATTAAGCATGTTAAATGGAAAATGTTAAGCACTTGTTATATTCCATTTTATTTTCCCAATACAATTCCCAATGAAATAGAAAAAAAAAAAAAGAACAGCTTTATTAATAAATTCCGTGGTATTTCTGTATTATGGGAACAATATATTCTTAAGCACTCCATGCATCTGAAATTTGTCTCGATGTGGCCCATTTATTTTAATTTGGATCTGTCAGCAGAAAAAAAGAAGTAATTAAACTTGTGACTAGCATGGAGAAACATTTTATATCCTAACACTGTAGCTTGATACTCAGTAGTTTCTTTATATTTCTTCCAGTTGTCAGATCAAAGTCCCTCAAGTACTGTAACTCAGCCATGCTTTGATTAATTACTTTACACAATGAATTTGCAAATTATATTTCTGAAGTGATTTATGTACTTCTAAACTTCAATCACACACACTCTCCCTCCCCTCACCCCCATTTTGTTGTGGGTTGTGGTTTTTTAGGTTTTTTTAATTCCAATCTTTTCCCACTAATTTAGTCAGTCCACACCTTGGAAAAATATTTCTGAAAAATAACTGTTATTATTTTATGCTTAACAAATTGGTGCAAACACAGGTTTCCAGTAAAGAATTAAACCTTACCTGAAAAGTGCAATTTAACAGAACTATATGAATCACTTAAATTGCAGTCACACCTCAGCAAAACTAGTCAGGTCTTCAGCCACAATGCTTTGTTCAGATACATGAAATCCCTCCCTAAAAATTCCCAGCTGCAGGTTTTGTTTAGGCTGCTGTTTTGTTCAGGACAGGTCTACTGGAATAGCTGAGCTCAGGCAACCTTTAAAATACATGTTCAAACCAAACATTTGGTTACTGTAGTTAGACATTGGCAAATAGTATTTGGGGCAGTAATAACTTGCCTGTACCAGTGATGTGCTTGTCTGGGCAAAGTTTAATATTTACATTTGTGGTTTCTTTGTACAATCTCACATGGAATACTGTTGTTCACGTTCAGCCCATTCGCATCACATTGTGATATCTAATCTGTTCAATGGCATTGTGCTTATAGGTATCCATGCCTTCCCTATGACTTGCACTGACAAGCTTCTGAAGGAATGGTGTGAGGTTATTTCTCTCCTTGCCACTATCTGATATCCTAAGTTTTGAATGTCTGAACAGGGCACCCATTCGCATCCTTTAGTAATCATTTTAATCTAGAGGCTGCTGTTTTTCATTCAGGTATGAGCCAAACAAAGGCCATGTGGGTGGAGGTAAAGGAACAGAGGTAGAGTCTTGATTGCATATGTGTGGCTGGGACACTGTCTCAAATACTCTTGCCACTTTTCAAGGCTTCAATATATTTGATTTGTCCATTCATGTAAGGAACAGAACACAGTGAAAGGGGCTGAAGTCTTACAGATTGGAAGTATTTATTGACACCCTGTCTTTTTTTTGAGGTATGCTAATAGCTCTCCATCAGACAAAAGCTTGCTATCGGTTGGGGAATGGTTCACTTTGTAGGCCCCTCATTATTGGAAAAATATTACTGGAAAAGATCTCAATAAATTTGGTTATTTGATGTTCCTGGCAAGATTTTCACTCTAAAGCACCCCCGTCATGCCCTAGGATCTGGAACAGCTTCCTTAGTAAGTGACACATAACTACTGTGCTGTGTACAGAAGTGTTGATCTCACAATTGTTTGAACTCCTTGAACTGGAATAAAACCCAGCACACCAAAAAATATTGTGTTCTAGGGCCACCAGCATGGAGCAGAGGGGAGACACACAGGAAATGCTGGTGCAGTGTGAGCAAGGCCATTTTCCTCTGGATGGGAACAGCCAAGTAATGTGTGTGAAAGGAGCTGCAGCGCCTGCTCAGAGGTGAACAGTCATTCTCTGGGACAGTTGCAGAATAAGCTTTCTGCTCTGAGTAGTGTCTCCAGTGACAGCTAGTAGGGGAGGCTTGATGTAATAGGTATGCATTTAATCAAATTTAGAGTGATACTTCTCCTTGCATGCCTTCCCTGTCCTACCGTACTTCTGCTTTCCACATTCAATTTTAAATAGACCCATTACTTCTAGGTCTGATCTTGGACGTTGGCACAGACAGGTCTATTTCTCCTTGTCAGAAAACATTTTTCAGAAACGTTTTTCTGGTCTTTCTGAAACTGTGAAAGTCCAAAATTTTGTAGGAGTTTTAGAAGACAGAAACCTTTTTATGACCCCTGTGCAATATAGTTTCCTATTATTTTGACATTTTTGCTACTGAAATGCTAATTTTGCCTAAAAAATGAACTTGGACAATTCATAAAGAGGGTACATATATAGGAATACCCTTTACAGACTGCCTTATTTGGTCACTAAAGCATAAGAAGAGGAAATGTAATTTCTTTTGTTTGAGTACTGCCATTTCCCCATTTAATGCCCTGTTCATAGCACTTGTCAAACTACATTTTAGCAGTAATATGGGCTTAGCCTGTGTGCAGCTGTACAGTGTCACTACAAGATAGGGCATAGCATTGACTCAATTCTTTTAAAAGCAAACACAGCTGACTCAGACTGAACACACATAGTCATAAAAAGCAGCCTCCATGTGCAGTTTTTTCCCTTGAATCTCCTGAAGGATGCAAAAAACCACCAAAAACCAAAAACACAAAAAAACCCCCGCAAAACAACACAAACAAAAAACCCAAACAAAGAAACAACAGACCAAAAAAACCCAGGCTACAAGCTTTTCTATATTTCTAAGTCCTAAATCAAGAAATAAGCATGTCAACAAGCTAAAGGCCAGCTTTACATGAAGTATAGAGTCATAGGAAGGATCCTTAAAAATTGGATAAGTTGATTTTTATGTAGGGGCTATTATGACAATTCTTTCCTTATGAAAAGAAAATTAATGTCTACATTTCTGTGTTGAGACTTGAGAAACCAGTAGACCCAGCATGTTAATAAGGCATTTTAGAATACTTGTCATTAGGATATCAATGCCTCTTGTGTACTGAAGCAGGAAATCCAAGTGTGATATTCTTCAGCACATAGCAGGTATGTCAAAAAAACCTGCTATCATTACAGAATAAATAAAAAAAAAAGAAAATAATACATTCCTGGAAGGCTCTTCTGTTTCATAAAGTAGGATGGATTCATCTTGTGTTTGTTTTTCACTGTGCCTATATATATGTGTGATGATCCTTGTAAATAATCTGTTGGAAAACCTGAAATGAATTTTCCTGTAAATAAAAATAAAAAAGTTCAAAAGTAATTATTTTTTTGCATATGTTATTACCTCTGTGTGAATAAATTCCTCTCTTGCTTGTTAAATATTGTCCAATCTCACCAGATGTATTTTGTTCTCTCATCCCAGTACCCCGAATAGCTTGGTAGACATTTCACACTAGTTTATAGTTTAGTACTTAATCTAATTTATGTTGTTATCTCCTTTCAGTTTACCTATTACTTCTTAATAAAGGAAATATTTTAATAAATGAAGAAACACCCCTGCCCCAAAACAAAGACAATACATTAACCCTCTGAGTCTTCATATGTAATTCATAATGGTATTTGATATAGAAAAATAAAAGAACAGTGGCAGAAAGAACCTCATTGATATGGCCTATCACATTACAGTAAGGAATTATAGCTGCTTCTATCAACATTGAAACTGACATTAAGACCTGCATTGAGAGCGTATTTTTGTCCTCAGTTTTACAATTACAGTCCTTTTCCTGCAACAGAGGCCTTAGCTCAACTTTTACACATCCAGATTTGTCTCATGACTGTAACATATGTGGTGACATGTATAAACCTCTGGAGACTGATTTCTTGGTGTGAGAATGTATTTTAATAGTTTTCAGCATGTAAAATTAAGGTCTCATATCAATTTTCTCTGAGCTGGAGTATTTTAACCCCGAATTAGAGCTTAGCCATCTTCAGCATATAACAGCAATCTGTTGAATTAACAGATGTTTATCCTTCTCAAGAAAATTTTACTTCTTGTCTTCAGAAAAGACTCTGATGGGATACCTATTGTCCTAGATTCTATTTATTTATTTATTTAAAATAAAATTAGATAATATTTCTTTTGAAACATTACCTAGCTGTCTTTTTTTTTTTTTCACTTAGGCCTTTCACAAGCTTTCCTTCAGCAGTGCCTTCCCAACATTCTTTGGGGATTGCCACCTGATTGTGTGTAGGAGCAACTCACTAGGCTGGAGAACTAAGACTAATCTATTTATTTTAATATATATATTCTTTATTTTAATATCAATATTCAAACATTTCTTTATTTTAATATCAACATTCAAAGTGGCTTCCACACTTTTACCAGCACAACTATCAAACCTGATTGTGGAAAATCATCTGGTTTTGCACATGAAGACTATCAATTGGTTTAAGTTGGCATGATGCTTCTGAAAAGTTCTGTGGTGATATAGGCAAGCTGAGGATTTGGCTGTTCTTATCTATAAGAAGATAACAGGTTTAAAGCTTAAAAATATGAGCTAACATATATTTGTGCTGAACATGTGTTTACATAGTGAATTTCCAAAATTCTGGAGAAAGGTTTGTTGGACTGCTCCCTCAACTCCAGCCTTTAGTGCAATTGAATATCAGCAGAAAAAGTCTCAGACCATGATAGAGGAAGCAACTTATTGGCAAAACAACTCTTCTCTGAAGCACCAGAGAAAATAACACTAGAACATCTGGTTTCCGTTTAGACCGGAAGCCCAGAAAAGTTGCCTTCCACTTAAGTTTGTCATTTAGGATACGCAAGCATCTATTTTTGTCTGGTTTCCAAAAGAAGTGAAGATGCTGTCACTGTGTAGCCTGTCACTCTGTTCACTCTCATTTTTCTCTTCTTAAAAACTTTGGAAACCGCTGGCCAGATTCCAAATCAGACAGAGAGGTAGATGTATAAAAGATACAGACTTTTCACACAGCTCTTGAAAATAGCAGCCAAGTAGAGGATCTACTTAGTGCTCTCAGCGAAGATAAGTGATGGTGCATGAACTCTGACAAAGATCAGAGAACTTGGGACAACTGCATTATGAATGGCATAACTGGAGAGGGGAAAAAAACACCAAGGCAAATCAAAATCTTTCTAGTCATTGTTTCTAACTTTTTTTAGAGATCAAGAGATTTACAAATGATGTTACTTGCAGCTGACAGGCTGATTCTGTGACATCTAATAAGACACAAACACTGACTAAAATTTTCCCCCCAGTTAGGAGATACGTTTTGTTGCGCCATGGACTACCTAGTATATAAACATATATATATAAAAATTAATTTATTTGAATTCAGCTAAAACAGAAAAGAACTACATCTGTTGGAAATTAGGATTTTGGGATTTGGAGTTTCAAATTAGATCAATAGGCAAATGTGGCTCAAAGTTAAAGGGGTTACATCCGTCTGAGTATATAACTTTGCTGTATGGTCTGAAGTTTGGCTTGCATTTCCTCACACATATTAGGATTTTCTCTCTCTTTCTAATGAAAATTTCAGTTTCTGGGCAAATCTGTGGACAAGACAGATTTTTTTTTTTGAGTCCTGTTTCCCTACACCTTATTCTGCTGTTTTGAGGATTTAAGCATTCCTTACCTCACTGTCCCTGCCTTTTTGTTCCTTCCATACATTGTTCTCTGTTGCTCTGCTACAATTATTTATGAGGCAATACAATAGAGTAGGACAAAGGAAAAATAACTTTTCTGAGAGTTTTGCTTTTATTTTCTAGGTTTTTAAACCTGCATGGCTGTCTGACCTGACAGTGTGCCCAGCTGAAGGGACAGGCTGGTGGTAGCTTTATATTAGGGAAGTGAAGAGACACTTAAATCTACCTTATCTCTGGGTGGGATGTAGCCACAATGTTAGAGGAGGGCACTAAGGAATGTGTGCCTACACTTCTTGAATTTACTGAGGAAATCACTGTGAAATTTGTCCTCTCCTGTGGTGGACAATCTTAATCTGGCCTTTATTGTACAGATGCCTGAGATTTGGAATATGTTTATACAAAAATCAGCAAACTGTGATTGCTCAGAAGTTAATTGCAATTATTTTCTCGACTATCTATTAATCTTTAAGCTCATCCATATTATCTGTTTTGCTGTTCCTGATTAAAAATAAAAAATGGGAGCAATGAGTAAAATTTCCTGTGTATGGATAATGAATACCTGCTTTGAAGAAAGACCTCTATATTCAAATCCTGCCCCCTCTGTAAAACACTCCCCATGGCATACTATTATGTTAAACCAGTAAAGAGGAAAATGGTATTCCACGCACATGTGAGCTAATAACCACTGGCATGCAGAACATAAACACCACAGTGGGTCACACTAAGGCAGACTGGCAAGCTGCTGTGCTAGCTAACTTTCCAAATGCCTGAAGATAATTGCCTCAGTATATCCATGCAAAACTTACAAAGAAAAAAATAAGATTATCCCAAGCATGAAACTAGCTGGAAAATTACTCAGCAGTGTTATTGAAAACTCATTTTACTTGCTGTGATATTTAGCTAATATGATTAGCAACATTAAGAGAGAGACTTCTGCTATAGTTTGGAAATAAACTCCAACCTACATATCACAGTGGGAAATTTATTTTGTTCTGTAACATATCAGCATTTCCTGCCTGCATGAAATCTCTTAGACATCCACCTCTGCTTCCTTAGATCACTAGTGTTAATTCAGTACTCATTCACGAGCGATACATAGTTCAGAACCTCCACACCTAGTGGCAATGGTGAGAATGGTAAGAGAAGCATTATTCCAATAATTAATTGCATGGAGCAAAAGTGAAAATATTTTTAAAAACTATTTACAAGAGATTTGCATGCACGAAATATTATTTTCATGCTGAGATAATTTTCAGGCTCTTGCATAGGTGAAGTCTATTTTATTTGTATAAGCATATAAGAAATTGAAATGCTGATGCCTATATTTAGTAAGATATAAAAACAGTTTTCCCTTTCTTGAAGCTATTTCCTTACACTTTCGTTCTCATCGACCATACCATCTTCCCGCTTAGTTTGGTAATTACACCTTCCTCTTTCTTACAAAGCCCATAATAATTTCAATGTTTAAAATGAAATAATGTCATGTAACTCTAGCACCCAGGGCCCATGGCTGTAAAAAACACCTTGTGTGTTAAGGTCTTTGAAAGAAAGCACAGAACAAGAAATTAGTTTCCCTTTTCATAGTTTCTCAAGAAGGCAGTTAGGCAGGAGATAACAGATAATACACACTTACGGGTGGACTGCAAGAGAAGTTATCAAGTAAGGCAGATATGTATAAAAATCAAATTACTTTGGAATGAGGCAGTCTCCATTTTGATATTTTAAGTACTGTAGCATCTACTAACTTGAAGATCCAGAGGTTAAAACACCTTTTTTGTAAAAGTGTATTTGAAATCAACCTTATAACAGGTGGAAGCTTATCAATTTAGTTCACAGAAGGCAGAAACTTTTCAAGACTGTTGGTATGTTTTTAGGAAATCTAAGGAGTAATAGGCAACAGTTCAATTAAGACACCCAAAGACTTGAGTGGGAAGGAGGTACACAGACTTCTCGTACCAAAGAATAGAGAAAAATAGTCATCTTGGAATAGAGGGAGGAAGCTACTGGGTTAGAAAATGTGCATAATTCTGCCTAAGTCTAACCAACTGGAAGGCTGGGGATATGTATGAAATCCCACTTTTTTCTCATTTACAATTTCTGGAGATGCTCCTCTTCATCTACAGTTTGCAGCCCAGAATTCAAGCTCTGTCTGGGAGACACAAACACATGGCATTTTAAAAAAGGATTGGCTCATTTGGCACTATTGTTTCTAACAGAGCTTCAATATCTCCCTATGTGCCTGTGTATACACACATATAAGTTGACATTTGGTTCTAGAGACCATAATTCAGATCTTCTCACGCAAACCAAGAGATTCTGAGGTCATCCTCTCCCAGCCACTTGACAAAGCAGGCTCAGTTAGATCAGGTTGCTGGGACACTTGGCCAATAAACTTTTTAGTATCTCCAAAGGCAGTGATTCCACAGCCTTTCTGGGCAGCCTGCTCAGGCGCCCAGTCATCTCCATGGTACATTTTCCCCCTCTATGACTAAAGAGAATTTCCTCTTTTCTAATGTGTGACCATCACTTCTCATACCATCAGTGCACAAGATCTTCAGTCCAGTTCCTCTGGCAAGAGCATGGCTCTGTTGTCTCTGCATCTTTATATTTGTCAGCTGCAGAGAGCAGTAAGATTTCCCTTTCACCTTCTCCTCTTAAGGCTGAACAAACCCAGTTCTTTTGGCTTCTCCTCATATGCCACATACTCATCTTGTTGACCATCCTCTGGACTTGCTCCAGTCTTTCAAAAATCTTTCTTCAGAGGGGTGCCTCCAGCAGGAAAGTGCAAATGCAGCCTCAAAAGTGCCAGAATAACCACTTTTGATCTGCTACAATTAATTATGGTGCACAGTGGCACTGCTCCAACAGCATTGATTTGAGACTACACTTATTTTGAATAATCTGTATATTAGTGGTCATAGCGTTTGCTGGGGGACATGATAGTTGCTGGTTTGCATTGATTCAATAAGTGAGTCATCTGAATCTCTTTTCTACATCCTGACTGAATATTACAATCATTAGGTTTTGTATTGAAGGGAAGCTCTGCACTTGGTGTGGGTCCTGATGCTGACTGGGGATGCTAGGTGTGCTCTGAGAATGCTTATTGGATCATGATGTCAAAGTAGGTGCAGAAGCATCTGTTATTTTTATACTGATCTGGTTTAGCTAAGAAAAATGTATTTGTTGATTTAGTACTGTGAAGGCGGAGATACCTCTGTGTGTTCTGGACTACCACAAAAGTCTGTGGATTTACCAAAGGAGTCTAGGTAGCTCCAGGATCAGGCAGGATCTGAAAAAGTCTATTCAGAATAATACATCTTTGTCATGTGCACCTAAATTCTGCTTAAATCTTATTCTTGAGCTACCTCTGATTGCTTTCAGCTTGCACTGCCCTCAGGGATATCTCAAAACACAGCTCATACACAGGCACAAGATTTCTTCCAAACAGGGCGAGAGACTGAAGACTGACAATACCAAATAGTCAATACATGCAAAAAGACAGGCAAGAAAAATGCAGTATTTTATGTGCCTTGAGGCTTCCCAACATCTTAGGTCACTAGACAGCATCTTTCCAAGTGCTTCTTGATAGTGAGCTCCTCATCAATTTTTTAATATATTGAACTCCACCCTCAGCTGGATTCTGACTGGGTCTCTCCTTTCCACATGGAGCAGATGTACTTGTGCCTACTGAAGCAATGTGCTGTTGCCAATGCGTTGCAGGAGAAAAAAAATGAATCTAATCTCCAGTTCAATATGCCCAGTTTTGCAATCTCCTTTCTTCAAAGCAGGGATGGTCCACTGCTGCACATGCAGAGCCCAGGGCAGGGTTAAAAGCGGTTGCAATGGTGCCTTGGGCACGTGTTGCTGTGGCTGGGGAGCCTGCTGAGCCTTGGCAAGCTGAGCCATTCACAGAGCAGGTGTTTAGAGGGGCAGTTGTGCCAAGGACTCTGAGCTACTTCGGCTAGCCACACTGCTGTGCCATTTAATGTGAGGTCAAACAACCTCTTTCAGAACGGACCAGGATTTTACCAGTCCCACAGTCTTGCCCTCAGTCAAACTCTCTCATGGGTATGGTTGATTTTCCTCTGGAATAAATCAGGTTTGACTTCAGTCACACGTTTTTAATTTACCTAAGACTTTATCAATGTTATCAGCTTAAAAGAAAAAAGCATGTTTTTGTATGAAATTGCATACAATTTAGTCCTTTATCTCTGCTCCAAGGAAAGTATTGACTAAACAGAAACACCGGACAAGCAGTACATGAGACTCCTATTGCTTATTTGTTGTATTTGTATGTTACTGTCTGGGAAGATTTGAAGGGTGGACCTCCTCCTATCCCTCTGCTTCAACTACAGGCAGGAAAGTGCTTCAGCAGTAAGTCACGTTTCTCTTGTTTACTCTCATCAAGACCTTTGTGTTGCGTAATTCTTTTGTTTTCCACTGTTGTAATCTCTGATGCACACGGATCCCAGACAATGTAGATGACCCGTGTGGGATGCATGAGGTTCCCTGTCAAGATATTGTTGTTCCTCGCTGGCTGGCATCCAGGTTTAGTACTAAGCTAAAAAAAAAAAAAAAAGAAAAAAAAAGAACAATGGAGATAAATTTAGATGCTGTTGGGAAAAAGAATCTAGGACACTGTCCATCCCAGCCCTTTGAAGCAACACCCATAAAGCAGTTTCCTGACTTTTTCAGGGATTCCCAGATTTTCACAGCAACTTAGGCAACCAAAGCTGACACCACCTGACTAACATTTGGCTAACCCTTTGCAAACTCCTTCCAAATGCAAGCCAAGAAACAGAGCTTGGTGTCCTAACTTAGAGCCTGACTGTGTGCACACTGAGCACAACTGGAAACAGCTGGAGCATGGATGCTGGTACCAGAGGTGCCAAGACAAATCCACTGCACTGATTTCATGATGGTCATTACCAGCTGTGCTCAGAAGACAACAGTGACCTAGGCCTGATTTTAATTTTGCTAGACAAGTGCCTACTCTAAGACTGCTACTAGGTCCTCTAAAATACTGTTAATCACTGACTTTGTACACCTATTCATTATTTGGATTAACAGCTTAGTTACATGACTGTGTTTCAAAGGCCCCATTGAGGTATTACTAGGGAAGCTGATCACTAATTCCAATTCTATAATATTGCTGTTTCTATGTTGATGTTATGCTTAATAGTTTGAAAGGTGTTGGACACCATATGTGCCCTAAGCCAGTTTCTCAAGTCAGATTCTGAGGGGTGGGGAAGGCCTTGCCCCTTCTACAGCTCGTGGTTTGCAGTTTTCCTGAATGGCTTTTTTCTCTGAAAGTTCTTTCCCTATGATTTGAAGATTCACCTTCAGTCATTGATGAAATATTTTCCAGTGCAATTTGCATTTACACAGCAGCTTGTATCCAAAAGGATGCCATAACAATTTTGATCTGCTGATAGGGGTAGCCAAATGTAATGTTTACCAGTGTAGTGCAAGACCTTTAGTTCCATTTTTTAAAGGTGAAAAATTTTACAAAATATTGCTTTGGATCACATCTTGTAAATTTTTGTCTCATTAGTTTTTTCTTTTTCTCAAATAATAGAATTTTCTACAAGACAAAGCAACTTTCATTTTAACACCATGTAATTGAAATATTTAGTTTTTAAATTTCAAATAATGTTTTGGTAAAAAACTTATCTTTGAGATTTTTAAAAGAAGTCACTATGTTTCATGTAAAAAAACCCCTATCCAGTTGCAACTTATTTTATTTTTCATGTCATCACAAGCGTATAAAAATTAATGATAAGTAGGTTCTTTCTGATTTAACCAGATAACAAAAAATACCCCACAAAACTACTCTCACCGGTCCAGTCATAATTCATAAATATACACTTTCTCAATGGGCAAAAGCTTTGAATTTGCATGATCAGATTTAATATTGTGGGTTTGAAGGCAGGTTTTCTCTCTCTCTCTCTCTCTCTCTCTCTCATTATAATGTCAAACCATACCACAAAACTTTTTTCCATCATTTAATGTAAAGATATTGGGGTGGAGAGTTAAAATGAAGAATTTGAATTCACTTGCATTGCAATTGGAAAGTGAGAAAATAGTTATCAGAAGGATTTTAGCTGGAGTTCCAAGCTGGAAAGTTATTTCAGCATACACCAATCTTCAAGGATTTCAACAGTACCATGAGACTCTCAAAATTATTTGGTACTTAATTTGGTGAGATTTGAAAGCTTTTCCTTTGCAGGTGTTTTGATTATCTGACTATAATAATTTTTTGACCTTAACCTAAGTAAATAAGTATTGTATGTTTCTAATCAGTGTGTGCTTATGTTGTTTCCATTTTATTTTCAACCTGAATGCTGTCATTTAATAAAAACTTATGCCTTTAAAAGTACCAAACTTTATTAATCCACTTAAAGGCTTAACTGTCTATAAAAATGTACTATGTAAATTGGACTTCTTCCCTTCAGTCATCATGGCCAAGCACATAAAGCTTGGGGAAATTTATGCATTTTGACCATCTCTAAATCGTTAGAGGCCAAACCAATTTAAATAGCAATCAGTGACCAAGAACACCCTTTGCTCTCTGAAGGTTTGTTTTTTTTTTCCTTGGTATTCTAATTATTTAATTCAAGCTTGTTAGGTTCGGCTCTACTGGATGCTTTGCAGTCTGAATTCATTCTGCCTTGTTTAATTTTCCTTTTTTCCTTTGCCATTAGATTGCTAGCTCTCAAGATGAGAACAGAGAACTAACTCACCACTGCATAATACGACCAGAAGCTGTTCCTTAAACTATTAAAAAAGATAGGATGATTCTTTGGATTTGACACTTGGGACAGAGTTTTTGTGCCTTTTAATTGCTTTCCAGACTGGGATCATTATCCTTAAGATTTCCCACTTGTAAGACTGAACTCCTCCCATTTTATAAAGTATTTAGAGGTCTTAAAAAACCCCAAACTAACACATGAAGTTTCCTTGTATTAATTTTTCACTGACCTCGGTGGAGTCAAAATTTGTCTCTGAGATATCCGGAGGTGATCACAATGGAAATGGGAAGGAACTCACAACAGATCTGAAGGTTATTTTCAGAAGTGGCATCTCAGAGTGGGCTGGAGGGACAAGCATATTATTCTCAAAATCTGTAAGAAACTCAGCTCACTGAAAGGCAGCGTTTTCCTCAAGCTTTTAATAGTCTGCCACTTTGGAAATTGCACAGGTTTAAACCCTCCCCATCATGTTTATTCTGCTTGAAACATTGACAGAGGCATTTAACTCTGGTGTGGCTTTTACTATCAATTATTATGTCCCTTGTGTAAGATCTGGTCTCTGAAGTCATCATTGGGAAGAGGTAGGAAAAAATCTAATAGTGGGCAGATTTTTTATGTCTGTGTCATTCAGATTTATGATATTACAGCTTCTCTATGCAAAAGATGCATCTTTTATGGCAAGATAGCTCTTCTAATGTCTTGAAGTGTCCTGAACTCATTACAGCTTTTGACTTGTTCCAGCCTTCAGATTAAAATGGTTCAGGTTACATCATTTTAAACTGCACAAAGGGTCAAGAGACCATATCATTTCGATGAGGCCACAGTTCATTTGCTTTGGCTCAGGAAAGCCAGAGGATGAAATACATATTAATGCTCACAGTTTGAAAGAAGGATTGCAGCCTTGGTGTTGCAATGAAGTGAAACATTTCATACATGATGCAGCAAAACAGTCACTGGATTTTCGCCAGTTTGAAGGAGATGGAGAGAAGGAGACAATGTAAAAAAAAAAATGCACCTGGTACCTATTTTTTTAATGTTTTCATTATGTGGAAAAGCAATATTTGCTTTTTGCTTCATGGACTTGAAATCAGTCCATTAAGAGGGTGGGAGAAAAGATTAATAGATTAATTCAGTATACTGACTCCTTCATATAGTTAATGTGCTTCATTTTACCTAGGTGATGAGCTGCATTTACACGGACAATGAGTGGAAAGGGAGGGAGAGAGGTTAAATATGTGGAATGGGGAACAAAGTTAATGAAAGCATATTACAGAATTTTACAAAAAACATATATTACTGTTCATTTAATATAGGCTTTGGGACAAATACATCTCTGGTGTAATCTCATTAAGCTAATGAGATCACATCAGTGATAAATTTGGCTCTTGTATTTGAAGTTTTAAACTGGTGGTGGTATCATAATTTTCTTCTCTGCTTTGAATGTGAATGAGCATTGGAAGCCTGAAAAAAAAAGGGAATTTTTGAGGGTGACGGAGACCGGTGAGATAGGGAGGATGGAAAGTAGAATATTAAGCTAATTCATTTTTAGCTCTCATTGTCCTTGTCCAAGCATCTAAAATTTCAAGCTTTGCATTTCTGCATGTGGAGGAGCTGTTGCCATCTGGAATCCAGAGCCTTAAAGATGTAAGGCACCTGCCTCTCCCTAAGTAGTGCTGAGGCTCACCTTTAGCCACGACAGACACCTTCAAAGTCATCCTCAGCTTCTGATCCTAGCTGAGCTTTAATACCTTGTCACTATTTGAGTGTCTATGATGCACACAGCTTGGATGGTGCCTCAGGTAGCCACTGTGACTGCTGACCATCCCACAGCAGGTTTCCTATCTGAAACGAAAGCTTCCCATCCTCTAAAATACAGCTGCTCAAATGCACCGTCCGTCTGCTTATGTCTCCTGTGAATGTGATGCATAAAATGCACACAGCATACTCTTCCTCTGTTGATTCCTGGTCTTTGTCCTGGAGAGTGGCATGTTCAGCCGTAACAAGCTGTATCCAAGTCCTTTCTTTGATGGCAGGAGTTCAAACAATGTTGGGAGAGCTCCAGACATTAAGGTGTTGGATTTTTATTCCACATAATTGATGAAGGAATTGTTGGTGCAATTGTTGGAGCTGACACTTGCACCAGTAACTTGGGTATGTGCCTTAAGAGCTGGGGGAAAGCAGCTCCTTCCATCTGTGGTCTAATGATGAGCAAAACAAATTCCTCTGTCTGGGAAAATGACTTGGACCAGTAATGTCCAGCAACAAACTGCTAAGGGTAATCTCTCTAAAGTGAGTTCAGATTACTGCCTCTCTGAAGTCACAAGAGAGATTAGAGTCAAGTCTCTTAAAGCACAGGTGAATGGCCCAAGAAAGCATCTGTTTGATGGTTTCTCTGTCTTCCTGTGGCTTCTCACTGACATAGAAAACTAGACAAAAATGCCCTTAGAGTAAATTCATGGCTGACAATCTGTCTCACTGCAGAGAAACATCAACCCTGTGCTTCACATGGATCATGTCAGTGTGACAGGAGCATCAGCACTGATTTTCATTATTACCCTGTAAAATTGTGTGTGGTTCTGCTTAGCTAGTTTTTGAGGTATCTGGCTATCCGCATGTTTAAAGGGAAAAGAGAATTTATCTGCAGTGTAGCAATTCTCTGATTATTCCTCTTTGCCAGAACCAAGAAGCAATCCAGAGATTTCTAAAAGTTATGCCAGCAGATCAAATCTAGCTTTGGGGTGAGCTCAGTAAGATTCTATATAAAATAAATTACACTTCTGTGAAATTTATCTTAAAACCTGTACAGTAATAATTCTTCACTATCTTTTAATTACCCTACATTGCTCCTTTTTTTCCTCTGTATACCTTTTAATGGTTTAAAAATACCTGCAGACTTTTTTCTTTCCCCCAATATTTTCCCTTAAATATTTACAGGAATTTTACAGCTGAGATATCAGAACATTATATACATAACATTATTTTCTTCCAGCCTACCTTCTTGTTCTACTCCAGCAGTCTCACAATGAGCTTGCTCTCAGAATGCACACCTAGCTGCCCTTTCCTTTTATTACTTATGACAATCTTCAGAGTGCACAGGAGACTTTTTTTTTTTGCTAGAGCTTATTCTTCACTCGTCATGACAATAACACAATGCTCAAGACCTTAATAATCTTATGTAATTTCATTTTTGCTATCCATAATAGATCAGACACATTCTCTCTCCTTTCCACCCTGCCCTCACTAAGGTCCTTTTGAATTTTTCAATAAGATACGTAAAAAAGGCAATTATTTTGATTGCTTTACCTGTTATTATAATTATGTGATGTTAATTTCTGTTTCACTTTAGTGCCTCTGCTATCGTAGTGAGGTAGGTTATGTTATATATTTATATCTATCTCCCATTTTTCTTTTCAGCTGTATTTTGGTCTAGAGTGAGGCTGATTAAACTTGTAATATCTATTCCTTGGCAAATGCTGAGATTTAATTTTATTTTATTAATTCCAAAATTGACTGAAGTTTTTACCAGATATTTGGAGACTGATGGATATGCTCTACCTAAAGATCATTGAAATATTGTGCACTGATTCAGACCTGTAATTTTTTTACCCTGCTTTTAACTAAAAAATCTTTAGAAATTAAATACAGTTCTGAGATTATCAATATTTTCTATCAGGATTTTAAAAAGCAAACAGTCTCTTTACCAGGGCATTTCCTCACTTTTTTTTTTTTCCCCATAGAAACAATATTTTTAACATAAGAAAATAATTATTGAAAGCTTCTTCTTCTACAACAGAGCTGGTAAGGTCTTGTAAGGTGTAGAATTCAGCTGAAAACAAAGATGATCCTAATCTTTTCAGGAAGAACCTTGGCCCTAGGGAAAACTGGGGTGCAAGAACAGGGAAACCCTGGTGCTCCTCTGCAGGCAGGAAGACTCCTGCCTGGACCTGAGTGGTATCCCACCAGCTCTTCCCTCCTGATCACTATATCAGGTTTAAGGTACTTAGGTAAAAGAAACAAACAAACAGAAAAAGAGGTAAAAGGACATTCTTGGAGCTCAATTAGTGATGAGAAGGGAAAAAGCATGCTACCACAATCCTGAGGGAGATATATGGTTACCCAAAGGTGGAGGTAAACAAAAAGCCTGGGAGAAATTTGTCTCTCTTTGAAATGTGTTTCTTCCTTTTTTTTTTTTTTTCTCCTTTTTTCCTTTTGACATGCAGGTCCAGGGAGTTAAGAGCATGGGAACACTTTATTTTTTCTTACTGAATTCAGCAGTTTGTGGGTTTAATTTCTTCACATAATAGATGCTCCTTTTTAAATGTTTTAACATCTACAAGGCTCTCAATGCAGATGAATGGACGCTGCTATCATTCCAAGCACATCACTTTTATACCTTGTCAGACGGTTACAGTTATTAACAGCAGCATTTAAAATTCACTTTCTTCCTCGAAGAAAGCCCCAACTATAAGACAGAACAAATTACAAGTAGTATGTATAGTGCAGCAGTGCTAAAACTGCTGTCAGCATCCCAACGTGGCCATATGTCTGACATAAAGTACACAAAAGAAAGTGTTGAGGACTGGAGCACAGGCTAATGATAAGTAGGCCGGTTAAACAATAAGCCTCTCAAGTGAGCAATATACATTCTGTTCTGCTTTTCTTACTTTGTGCTGCTTTAAATCAAAGTCCACAGGTCTGCTGTTGCTGGGAGGTTGGACATGTTGTCTGCCAGTAAATAGGCCCTCTGCCAAGAAACTAGAGCTCACTCTTGGTAAAGGAAGAACATTGTTCACTAAAATAGTTTGTCTTTTGATGCCAAAGGAAATCAAATTGTAATCAAGGGCTGAGAACGGACTGAAGTCATAAAGGCTGGCTTGCCTCAGACTTTGGCAGCCTCCCTTGTTCCCAGGCATATTAAATATAATTTACGTTTGCAGAGGGGAGAGGCTTTATTGCACTGGAAATTTGTTTTAAATAACACTTAAGTGAAACACTGTCAGAGGGAGCCAGGGGTACACTTCTACTGTCATTTAGACTGCTGAAAATCCAGAATATGCATGTGGTCTTCACTAGATTTGTTCTGAACTTGCATCTGTGTAAACGGATATTTTTGATCAGTGTTGATGAAACAATCACATTTCCTAGGCTCTGGTCACCCATGCTGAGTGAAAAGTTCGTGATGGAAGGCTTACCTCAGTTAAAGAAAATATTTATGTTTTTCTTCTATTTTATCATGCATGTGAAAATTCAGATTAACTATAAATAACAATATTTGGATGAAAATAAATGAATGCATACAGGACAGTTGAATCAATTATATCCTTGATCAGCAAAGTATGGAGTGAAATAAATTTTACTGAAAATTCATATTTTAAAAAGTTGAAGTTTAAAATATATATTTTATGGTTTCAGAAAGTAACTTAGGAACAATTCAAAATAAAAGAAAAATATGGCTTTTATTTTTCTATATGAAATTTATCTTTTGGAACAGTAAAACTAGCTTTTATTTCACCATGGATTTAAAAACTAATTTAAAAATAGCCTCTCCCAAGAAGTGATAATTCTACTTTTCAGCATCTTGTTCATAAGTAGCCAGCTAAGGGAAAATTGTTTTAATTGTTTTAATTGTTTGCGCACTTTTGGATGAGATATTTTTCTTCTAACCTGACACCATAATGTAGGTTGCATCTGAAATGTGTTTCACAGATTCGTACAGAGTCAAAGCAATGGAATCTGCCAACTAAAAAGGAAAAGGTCTTCTATGAAGATCTCATTTACAATCACATTCACTCCTTTGTTTTGCAGCTTTGTCACACTGCATGTAGCATTTGTCAGCAAAATAGTTTTAGTTGCATATGTACTATGTAAAGGGAAACTTGGCCCTAGGGAAATCATAAGGTATAATTAAACTACCAAAGAAATGGTTGAGTAGCTGCTTCTTTAAAATGTAGGGATTTTTTTTCTTTTGCTGTTTCAATCTTTCTGCTGGCAATACTATTGAAACAGCACACTTCCTCTTTAGAATGAAAATATTTAGATAAGTTTGAACAGCTCACCTCTCTTCAAGCACCAATTGACATTTGAAGCAGTTTAAGTTAATTCTGTCAAAAGACTAGGACAGATCGTTGACCTTGACAACCAGTTTGGAAGTCTAACACTATGCCTTGGTGCTTGAGGGACCAAACAGGCGTCTGTCTGATATGTTTCTTAAAGCTCTGCCCTGTCTGTGTATGTATTTACCTAAGCTTTGATGATGTCTGACATAAAAATGACTAGCTTAATGCCCAAACGAGACCTAAAGCCTCATGACAAAGCTTTTTCTGGAGGCTCTTTTGAAAGTGTGTGTTGCTCATGCCTTCTTTATAAGATAGCTAATTTAATTTGACTCAGGGCATTGGGGCTTAATAAGAGGCAAGGTGTTTAGGAAATGCATTTCTCAGCATTGCCTGAGTCCATGTGTGAGTCTAACCTAAGGCACTTAAAAATAACTTGGTGGAAATTTAAACAAAACTGTCTTTTCCCGAACATGGGACTCTCCCTTTTCCAGAAAAGAAGTGCTAAAATTTAAAGGCATTCTTTTCTGAACAAAATTACTTGGACTGTACTATTGATATTCAATCATTTTATGGCAAAATATTAGGGTTAGAAATTAGATTAAATTACTGTGGAAGTTCTGGAAGTACTCTTACTTATGATATCAATGGTTATTTCAATGAGAAAATGACAGGGTAAAATTTTTTTACATTGCAGCATAAAAATACCAGGACTATCAGCTGTAACCCATGGCAGCCCTTTTTCCCAGCTGTAATACACTTTTAGGAGATATATGATGAGACAAAAGACAAAAAGGGTGACTGAAGAGGTAAAATGCTATGACACTCAGAAATGAACTAAGCTTCCTGGCACTTCTGGCAGCCACAGGCACTCCCAGGGAATTGACAAATTGATGGGTGCTTTTATCTAGTCCATGTCAGTGAACAATACCACGTGATAGCTGAGCATGGCTTTTGAGACTAATTAAAGCAGGACATTGCTACAAAATACAATCAGACTAGGAAGTCATTCCAAGAAGTAACTGGAGAGACCTCAGCACATGTGTTCACTTAGGTGCACGCAGAAATTATGGTGCTGTGGGAGCTTGCACCTGTGGTTCCTTCAAAGAGCTGCAGCTCAGATTCTCTCTGAAGTCATAGAGATGCTCTGAGACAGACCTGTGCTCTCTGAACAAGTCCACACAAGGAACTTGCTTCAGGATTCAAGCCTGCCTGCAATATTCCCTTCTCTAGCACAACACAATCCTGTATCATTGTTTTCAAGTGTTATCTTTCTGTTGCTTTTTTTTTCCTTCCCTTTCAGTCAAAGTGATATAGTATATTCAGAAGTGAACAGGATCATTTGTGTATTTCTTGAAATAAGAACAAACAGATTGCTTAAAAAGTTTTTATTTTTATATCTAGATAGGTATATAGATATATAGATAGGCATAGAGATATTTATACTGTGGTTATGTTTTCTGCTTTCCTTTTGTATTGTCTTGTAAACACGTCAGGAACATGATCCTTCATTTCTGAAAACAATAGGAGGTGGATGCTTAATTCAGGGGAAGCAAATGAAAGACTCATCTCTATTGCTGCAGTTTTCTTAAAAAAAGGTTTATGCTTTTGAAAATCTTCTTTGAAATACACATATTGCAAATAAAATAGGAGCAGAAAGAATACTTCTGTGCCCAAACTATGCCATCCACTCATAACCAGGGTAACACTAAAAAACCGGCAGACAGATATAAAGACAGATATAAAGACAGATATAAAGACAGCTCAGCTGAGTGTGAAAACAAAAATGTGCAAGAGGTTTGAAGCCTGTAGCCTGATACTCCCACTGTCTCACCATTACCTTGTCTGTAGATGCTCACTGGCAAATCAACCAGCAATAGCCCAAGATTTGTTTGGGAACTGAATGTCTTACTATGTTTCTGCAGTAGGAAATTGGTCCTACTGCTGCTGAAGAGACTGGGTAGCCTACTTCTATCACATTGCACTCTTCTGCACTTTTCTTTTTTCTTCTCAAAAGCTCCAAGCTAGTCAGGTCAAAGTTAACAGCTCTTGAAATTGCTATATGCTTTTTAGAGACATGAAAATAAATGTGTGCCAGAATTTTGGTTGAGATTGCAATGGACATGTTTTGACAAAGAGATCCTCCCCCTAAACTTATTTCACATGCTAAGAGTTGGCAATATGGAAAAGAGGGCTGATGGGGGTAGAATTACTAGCCTGTCACCATAACAAAGGACTTTTGGAAATGTATTGCCTCCTTGGGAAAGGGATTATCCTTCATGAGGTTTAGTGTCAGATAAAGTACAAAAGACGGTTAAACAGAAAATTCTGTAAACAAAAATATTTTAAGATTGGCAACAGTCATATGCATTATTCTATATCTCTAAATCAATCGTCATTCCTTAGTGAAGAAACTGTTTTTCAGCAGTCAGGCAATCAGGTGACACAGGCCCTGTAGTCATCTCTCTAATTAAAACCATCCAAAATTCCTGTGTGGATATATATTGGTGTAGATGGGCATATATCTGTATCATGCCTAAAATTAAACACCTCTCTCTATAAACATCAAGTATAATTTAAAATAATTTTTCTTAATTAAAATACCATTCTAAACAAATGTCTGTTACTTCTGCTACAGGAGCAAACGCTTTCTTTCCTTGTGTTTGTCTGAGCTGGAATTAAGTGAAATACAGCATCCTAAATAGGATGTACTGCAAGTAACCAGTTCATACAACCTATTGAAACCATAAGCAGGCAAATTTTGGTTTTCATCTACTGAAAATTGAATGCCATGAAACAGTGAAAGAAAGAACAGCCTTACCATTCAATAATACAGGAAGCAGTCATCTTGATCACTGATGCAAAAAGTTGCATGATTTCAGCCAAAGTAAATTTAAACAAACAAATAAACAACTCAGGTTTAAAATCCTTACTCCAGATCAGGTGCTTGTTCAAGGAATGTCAGAAACCATGTCAGACAAAGCATAAAAAATTCAGGAGACTAATTTTGGAATATGCTGTCAAAAGCGAACATGAAAGACTATTCAAAGGCAAACATATCTAGTCACTGTGATGCATTATAATACTCGCTATTCAATTTCTTGCTGAAGCTCAAAGGCCCTAAAATAAAAACCTAAATTCAATGTTGATTTCTTTGCCCACAAACATACAAATAACTTTGAAGATACATATGGTACTCATCCAACCACTTCTCTGTGAATATTTTCATTTTTAAACACTATTGTTTGATTGCTAACTCCTTAAATGTGATGCATCTGGGTGATAAATAGAAGTCTGCAAAACAACGGAAATTTCATCAAATTTGTCCACTTTCGCAGTGACAAAAGTTAAATAATATTAAAAATCCTTTTAAAAAACCTCTAAAAATAAATCCTGTGATCCAAATATTAATGAACAATGAATGATAGCAGTTTTAGGATAATAGAGTAAAACCCTTGAATGATATCCACAGATACTTTTTGCCTTTCTCTGTGATAATATAGACTTTTGAATATCTTCTTATTGTGTAGAAGACATTTATAATTTGCCTCATGCTCTGCAGTTCCACAAGAAGACACAAGGAAAAACAAGCTCAAAATTCAAAGAAAAAGCATAGTGTGTTTTTCCTATTTTATCAAGAAAGGATGAATAACTCTTGTGTACCTAATATGCAGAGACATCTTAGTATAACAAGATACAGCTTAACTCCTAGAGTCCTTGTTATTTAATCCATTTAGTTCTGCCCAGGGATCACATGAATTTATGGAAACCCCCTGCTACCCTCTTTGTTGACTTCCATTCCTGCTGGGAGATCCCCATCTGCTGGGAAGCAAAAGTCTGTTCTGAACTTTACCTCATTTAACAGAGTGCCACATGTAAATCCAACTTCTTCATTTATTACTTTGACAGAGCAGATGGCAATGGGCTTTTAAAAGACTGTAATGTTGCTTAAAACTAGCTACATTTGTAGAAATAATAGTTTTAGCTGCTTGGATTCTAGTGCCTGATTTTTAAGAAGAGAATCTGACACAGGCAATTAAATTTTTGAGCCATCAGTACTTAGTGATGCATCATAATTTAGCTGTTTTCAGAAAATCATATTGTAACCAAATAATCATTCATTAAGACAGAAAATACTTTTTTAATGGAAATTTGAGGCTCGTGTTTGGTGGCTGATATGAGTGACTAGTTTTCTAATAGCCTTAATCACTGGAGTATTTCTTTACTTGTTCATTTAAGCCCATTAATGAAAACGTATGATGTTAAGTCTAATATCTACTAACCCTTGATGACTGTTTTGACTTCCAGCATTGTCCTATAAATAACTGTGAATGACATGCACTGAAAATCAAAGAGTATTATTTCACTGTGATTAAAGAGAACAGGTTCACCCAAGACTTCCTTTTCATCCAGTAAGACCACAGAGAAATTCATTGTTAGTTTGACTCAGATGTAATGTACTTCAAAATGTCTTGTCCTTAAAGATCTTACCCTAAATGCATAATGCAGGCTTTAAAAATAACTTGAAAACTCAATGACAGCCACTGGGTTTTCCTGTAGAAGGCACATAATGGGATGGGGAACATCAAGCACAATCATAGTACCCTGGGCTTGAAGACTACAAATGATATAAATTGTCCTCAAGATCCAGTCTAGTAGTTTGTGTGTTTGTCTGTTTGTTTATAATTGGTGACATCTGAAATTTTTTTAAGCCCTGAAAAAGGGAAGAAAACCTTACATGTCCAGTGCTGACTGTGCTTTTCTAACTGAGAATATCAGCTAACTTGATGCTCTGTGAAATCCAAAGAGCCTGTATTCATCTGATGTAGCCGGGACCTTTGGTTGTGTTCGTGTTGGCAATGAACCTTCTGATCATATTATAAGTATTATGGCCAAAGGGCACTGGCTGTTTATGTGACATTTGTGGTCTGTCATGCAAACCTGTCGTCTTGTGTGGCTGCTTCGGGGTGAGACCTCATATGAAGTGAGCAATCTGTGTTCTTTGCTTTAAATTATACAAATACCTCTAATATGCACTTCCTTAGTTCAATGTCAGGTATTTTAAGGTATTTTTGTCTTGTGCATATGCTTAGGCGCTAATGTCAGATACCATGATTCATAATAGGTTTTTGCTTTTCTGATGATAAATAACACTGTTTAGAAACAAGGCTGGCTGTCCCCAAAGGGCTTTTATAATGAACTGCACATGCTTCCTCTGCAACTGTGCTGGACAAACTTCTGTGATACAACACATGGCTCTTATTGATCACCTGGAGAACATTATTCCAGGATGGGTTTGTCTCTTCAGTGTAATTTCCTTTAATATATATTGTACCATATTTAAAATTTTTGTTCAGATAATGGAACTCTCTTAAGCTTTACTATCATGCTGATTCATCTTGAGTTTAGTTGCAGATAATTTTTTAAGATTCTTGAGTTAAAGTTTAAAACCTAAGGTTCATCTCCTGCATGAAAAAACCCTGGTAGATAACCCTGGTGGCAAATTCCTTTGCAATTATTTTCTGCAATAAGATATGCAGAAAAGTTATGCATCAGAGTAAAAGCCCGGGAGTCTCTGTCCTTATTTGATAAATCCCCTGAGGAAAATCTAAGAAAAATTGGAGGTGTGACTATTACTGCTTTGGCTGTAAGCTCAGGAACACACCTCACTCTTTTCAAGCAGCTCCAATGGAAAAGGACAGCAGCTATCTTCTCTGCCAACAAAAATGATTAAAAAATCATAGGATAATTAGTAGCTCTGTATAACACAATCCAGTTGAGAAACTGGGCTGCTTTGGGAGCAGTTTTGGTAGTATGAGGGACTGAGGCCTGGGAGAGGGAAGACATCCAAGTCCTGCAGGTGCAAGCTCTGCTGGTCCATACATACACATGGCTCTCCTTGGTACAACATAACTGTGGTGTGTATGAGACAAAATAAAAATACTCATCCTTTCTTGCATTTGTGAACCTACATATTGAACTTTAGTAGAAAAATGTTAGTATTCAGTAGTCAAAAAAAAAAAGGTGAAATCAGGACTTTAGGTTTGTTTCCTAAATTGTCTGGGATTATAGTTATATCTTTCTTTGTAATTAGTACTTAAAGCAAATACAAAAAAATGTAGAACATACTCTTTACATAAAAGGAAAAATATAATCACCCATGAAAGTTAACACTGCATGGAATTTAAAGAAAAAAGTTAAGAAAATTCCCAAATTTTGTAGTTGCACAAGACTTTGAAAAAAGCCCCATGTCGGTAAGCCAGATGCTTCCTTTTTTCAAAGGTTGTGTGTAGGCAGTTTATGGTATTTCGGTAATTCTGACCTTTGTCTGACTATGTGGCTGTGTGTGAATAGAAGTCTAAACAAGGAAAGCAATCACTCTGTGTACAAGTGGTTAAAATTCATGGCTAGCAGGGAGCAGATTGCAACAGGAAAGCCCCCAGCCTGTCCATCTACCGGTACCCTACCACCAGCAGAGCTCCTTTTATTCCAGCTTCTCCCTGCGGTTGCCTTCAATTCTTTTGCAAATCTTTCTCTCCCCTCACAAATTTATAGCCCATTGATGCCTTTCTGTGGGTGGCTTGAAACATCTGGATAACAATCTTGCAGTCTGTGTCCTGCACCCTTCCCTCGAACAATGGTGGGTGCAGGGCTGCCATCAAACCCAGAGGAGGAACGGAGCTGGTTAACTTGTACATGCACTGCCTGCCCCCAGTTACGGGCGAGGGGATGTGCAGGAGCTCAGGGCATTGTTTTGTCAGTCTCAGAAAAGTAGTGCCAGCCGTTGTTACGTCGTGTTTCGTCAGGATAGTTCAGTCTGGGTGATGCCGATTTCCTCCTCCTGGATGTCAGCCCCTTCGCTGCCAGCAGCCAATGCCACAGGAGGTTTTGCAGTAGGTTCAGTCTGAGGTGGTTGAACTCACACATCTCCGGTCAGTGTGGTAGAGCAGGAAATATCTCAAAAGAGCACACATACTTGATTTAAGGGAGTTTTACATTTAAATTAATTTAGTGGGTTTTAATACAGCTTTCCCCCAGAGTTTTAAAAGAATTAGATAGCTGGGATCAAGCTCTCCATTGAACTCTAAATTTAAATATTTTAGAAGAAATGTCTGTATTTCATTTATCTGAAAACCCATGTTTATTAGAGATTTTTTTTGGTGTAAGATAACCAGGAGAGAGAAAAATGAGTGGAAAGAACCTTTCCTCACTTTTTCCTAGGCAGTGCAATCATTCTAGGAGATTAAATTAAGAGTTTACAGTTGCAATAAATACTGTTTGGGGTTTTCTTGTGGTTTTGTTACCCTTATATGTGGATATTTGAGGGTTCAGTGACAGGCAAAGGAAGAACATACTCTTCCTTTGTACTTATGTTATTCAGTGTGTAGCACTGTGTTGCTAAATGAGCCAAGTCAGAGTTACTTAACTATTTTACTGGGATCTCTTGAACCACACTGATGTTTGTTCAGCTTTCTCATTGTTAGACCAGCCAAGTACTGCATGCCATGCTCTTCCTTGCAACCACAACTGACAGACCTCAATAAATTCTTGGCAAAATTTTACTCCCAATCTAAACTAATACTTCCATTTTTGTATGTCAGGGTTAGGCACTTAATTTCCATAAATGATGTTGGTTTTGTTGACATTATGTTCTATTTTATAGCCACTATCTTAATTTTTGGAAATTTTGAGCAGATATAGAGACTCAAGCCAAAGATTGAAAGATGTCAAGCAACTTATCAAAATTTGCTCATGCAAATGGGTTCTCTGATACCTTTTATCCAACTTCCACCCTTCAACCACCAAAAAGAAAAAAAAAAGAGAGGAATAACAAATAGCTGCATCTCTCACTGTATTTGATGGTATTGGCCCTTGCTGAAATGTCTTCCTGGCTTAATAACACATCTACACCAGGCTGATCTGCTTCATGCTATTGTGCTGGGATAATAGGTCTGTGACCTCAAATGACACGCTTCAGGTGCACCCAAGTGGCAAAGCAATAGTAGGATGACATACCAATCTTTTATTACCTGCAGAACAGTAAATGTGTCAGGTGATGAGGTTGATTCACGGTTGGTATGGGTGGAACATGAACTTGTGGAAAAACATATAAACGTGTCTGACCCATTAAGATATAGCTGCTTTTCTTCAGTGTGTGCTAAAGAACATTGATGGCTATTAGCTTACTTTTATTGAGAGGACTACTGGCAGGTGCTATAAGTCTCTCCAGAGAGCCTTGATGCAAAAATGATTAACTGACTGAGAGAGGAGTTTGAGCACACATACAATTAGTGTGTGTCACTGCAGTGAAGACAGTGTATATAATATTACTTGTGTTGCAGAACTGCTTTGGTATCAAGTGTTAAATACTGAGAACAAAGCATTAGAACTCATTCTAAAGTGCCTTGCTTTTGGAAAGAATGATCAGTATTCAGTCATTCTCAGAACAGAAAAATTTACTGAGAAAATTGTTTGTCTGCCTCTAAAGAAAATGTGCATACACAAATGTTAAGTGATGCATTACTTTGTGGAGAGTAGGATGGCATTATTATTGAACAAAATGTAAGTCACATTTAAGAACATGATAGAAATTCCGATTTTTAAAAGTACTTTTTATAGAGATGTGTTTTCACATTCAATATTGTCATTATTTTGTCAAAAAATGCCAAAAAACACCCAGCCGTGACAGTCATTTAAATTAGATCAAGTATCAATTTCCAGCCAAAACAACTCCCATAAAAGCTTACTAGTGGTATATTTTTAGTGCTAATCAATTAATAAAAAATAGTTTTCAAGGTGATCAATTTATTTATTTAGCACTTATACACTACAAATGAATGGATCCATTTATTAAGAGGAAGCAGAGTTGTATGTTTTAGTACTGTATGGAAAGCCTTCTCTAAATTCCTGCAGCATACTATTTCATTGATTGGCATCTGTCTGCACTTAAAACAAAGGGGAAAACAAAGGGAAAACAATTCCCTGTGGCACATCCCCTGAGGACTGGGGAATTTCTTTCTTTTATCTATTGTGGATGTAAACACTACATTTCACCCTACCAAACTAAAGCTTTTGCTCCTGAAATTAGAGATGCTTTTCGCTTCTTGTCACATCCCAGTTCTCTGTGAAGAGAGGTCCTCTAAGGAGCTTCTGCTTATCTTGTTTTACTTTGAAACCTGTTCAAAGGAAAGAAGAAAGATCCCACTTAGCCTAGTTAGCCTGAGACTAGATCATTTGGTTTGCTTATGGAAAGGCTTCCCTTTAAAGATAAGAGCCCTCAGAATGTATCAGATAATTTGAGTTAAACTTTTGGGTTGTATGTCTTACTGTAGGTCTAAGTACTTCCGTGGCTGTCTGCTCTAGTGTGTGAGCACATCACAGGTACTCAGTTTTGTCATTATAACACCCCAGCGAGATAAGAAAATGTCTTTATTTTGTGCCTGGGGAGCTGAATCACAGGGTAGGTGAATAATCTTGCCTGAAGTCAAATGGAAACACTGTGGGAAGCTCTGTGGTTGATGTAGGCTACCAAAACCAGGTCTAGTGTCCCAGAGCTGAGCTGTCTCCACAAAAACAACCTTTCTCTTCATTTTTGTCAGCTGCGTCAAAACTTAGTACATGCTTTTTATTGAGAATTGTGATCAAATCATGCACGGGCCTGAATCAGCATCAGTGCTGGTTAGGTATACAGCATTTTTAAGATACTGCTCACAGTATGTACATGCACATTTTTGTAAACTGTGCATTCATTAATAGTGTGACTACATATTAAGGACTTAGACATATGAATACATTTTCATGGCTTCTAAGGCAAAATAAAATAATACATTCTTTTAAAGTTCAGCTAAAAAATGATAACTATTTTTCAGATTTTTGAGGTAAGAATACATAATGATTTACCACAGATTCACCTAATTTACATTGCAAGAGTGAGATTATTTTATTACTGAATTTGCACTGTTTTAATACATTAAAATACATGGCCTCTGCATTCTGGGACCAAAGTGGAAGCATCTCCTCTAGTGAACAGGAACAGGATACAGAGTGATTACCCTCTCTACCTACAAAAGACAGTGATAATGTGATCCTGCACTAACCTTTTATGTACACTTTGCACGAACTAGTACAAGCTAGGATCAATTCTTCAATGGAGCAGATTTGAGGCTTTTTTGGCTTAAATAGGACTTGGACATTATCTATGGCAATCCTTGAATTCAGTTAAGAGAAGGCATCTGACGCAAGCTCTTTGTTTCCCTATGTCTGCTGCCTGCAGCTACAAGTAGCAGTGGAAAAGGGAATTACAGGATTTTTACTGAGACAGGTGACGGCAGAGCAGAAGCCTCCTGTCTGTGTAAGCGACACGGGGAGGGGGAAAGTGCAGTCCCTGTTCTCTCCTGGGGTGCACCTGGGGAGGTCACTCTTGTCTCTGTGTGTTACTGTGGTTACTGCTGATGTCTGTCCTTGTCAGACTACTTACACTAAAAGCCTCTATGGTGGAATACACAAAGTGGTACCCAAATGTGCAGACACCCCTGTGAAAATGTCATAATATTGGAGGAAAGGCTTAGAAGCAAAATTAAGTGCAGGCATTTCTGTTCCAGACTGGGAAAGGATTTGAAATCTCCATTGTCAGAAATGGTTGTACCATTCAACAGAAGTAGCACAAGTGTGGTGGTACTGGCTGGGGTGTGCATAGGCTTCATGTACATGTGTTTATGAGTGTGTAATGAATAAGTTTACACTCATCTGTATATTTATAAATATTTATATATGTTGAGCTATTTTTTTTCCTTGTACTGTTCTACACTTAGAAATAGAAATAAAAATTTGATAGAAGATCTCAGCTGTCTTTGGAATCTCACTTGCTCAGGTTAAAAAAAGTTATTTCATAATAAGAAGAAGATAAAAATTATTATGATAAAAGTTATTTCAATTGTAAGTGAAGGCACTTACTTGAGGGCGTAAGTGAAGCCACCTTTTCCCATTGTTTTTTCTGTCACAGGCGAATTGCTGTTTTGTGCTACTAGACATTCCAGTTTTTTAACATCTGACAGACTGACAATGACAAAGGGTATTGTAAATTTTGATTAATGAAATATTGCTTTCTCAGGCTATTTTTCTAACATTAGGCAATGTTGTCTTGTTTCTATCCTTGCCTGACGGCCTGAAAAATTTATTGATTTAGAATTTTATTGTCTCGTGTCTTATGTCTCATGTCTAGTGGCTCCTATGCATTTCCATCATCTTTCTGGGACAGTGTAGATGACACAAGCTGAGTTTCTTAACATGGTTCTGAATGTGGCTTAAACTCAGCTGGTAACTAAGGACCACAACAACCCCTCACTCACTCCCCCCTCACTGGGATGGGTGAGAAAATTTGTGGGCCTAGATAAATACAGCTTAATAACTTATAATCAACAATAACAATAAGGAAAAGAGGAAAAATAACATGGACAGATAAAAATAAAACCAAAGCAATGCGAGTTACACAATGAAAAATGTTTCTCACCACCAGCTGACACATGCCCAGTCAGGCCCTGAGCACTGCCCCCCACTGTCCACTAACCTTCCCACCCAGTTTTCTTGCTGAACACATCATCATATCATAAGGGATATTGCTTTGGTCCTGGGATCAGCTGTCCCAGCTGTGTTGCCTCCCAGCTCCTTGTTCCCCCATCCTGCTCACTGGTGGAATGATACGAGAAGCAGAAAAGGCCTTGACTCCGTGTAAGCCCTGCTCAGAGATAACAAAAGCATCCCTGTGTTGTCAGCCTGTTCTCAGCACAAATCCAAGCACAGCCCTGTGCCAGCTACTATAAAGAAATTTAACTCTACTTCAGCCCCAACCAGCACCACGGCCTTTTAAGCAATATGGATACCCCACACGAAAAGCAGAGATGCTATGACTGTTGCCTCAATGAGCTTTAACTTTTGATACTGTTATAATTTCCTCCACAATCTCACTCAAATTCTTCAAAATATCATGGACTTTGAATTGTTTATGATTGCATCATCATGTCTCACAGCACTTCCCAGTTAAATAAACTTACCCACAGCAGACAGTGAATAATTTTAACAGGCGATACATAAGACTTAGCAAAATCAAATACTTCCAGCATAACAGTAAGACACTACGGCATTTCTGTGTACCTCAGGCCTCATTTCTGAATTACAGAATTTTTTTTCTCAAGAGTGGGAATTTATTTACTGAATTAACTCTGCTCTGGCTTCCTGATTTTTGGCAGTGTGCAGAAATTTACAGTGCTGTCAGTGAGTGCAGGAGATTCTTATCACCGTTAAACTTGAAACATTTGTGTAAGCCTTCAAGTTTTTAAACATATACTTATTTTTATCTCCTACATCTCTACTATCAAAATAGATATTAGACTACGTATTCTATATTGACATGATAAACAAGACCTGAAAATACAATTGCAATATGCCAATTTTACACTAGTTAAGGATCTGATTCAGCAAATAAAGTAGAAAACATAGTCTGGAATGATATTACTCTGAAGAAATATTTCTGAACAGATTTGTTCAATGTTTCTATTTTGTGTCTACAAACTTTGCATAAATATTCCAAGTTTTGGGAAGATGGAAGGGAAGAGTCAGAAGGAAGGCTTGCCCAGCACAAGAGAAAAATGACATAAGAATTCCTCCTGTGCAGCCATTAGATACCAAAACCTCTCATGCAATAGTGATTTATTGTGGGAAAGAATAAGAAAGATCGTGTGTATAAACCAGAGTGTTAGCTGAGTTGTGGCTCAACTTCAAAGCCTTCACACTTCCTTCCCTCTTCTTTTTACTTGATTCTACAGCTTCTTTTCCCAGTGAAAGCTGCCCTTCTTCATCTGTGTTCTACTCTGTCTTCTTGGGTACTTTAAAGATCCCTGATTATAGCACAGTTTTGATTTTCTGTATTAGATTCCATGTAATTATCAATGTCTTGCTTGAGACTGTTATAGATCTCTGCTGTGCTGGACTGAAAAATGCTGAATTGATTTCAGAGGGTGATCTTCATTGTCCTGAAACAACAGAGGGTCATAGGGTAGCGTAGGCATGAGAAAAAAACACTAAAGGAAACAAACGTAAAAATTAAGCAAAATAAATAACATATCTTCATGTAGCAACTTTGCTGCTGCAGATGGACTTGGCAGGATGCCCAAGCAATAGTCACCAAAAAGATTTTTCTAGCTTTTCTTAAGTCAAATGAACCAGCTACTGAAAGAAAATTGTTCACTTGTTAGAGAATAACATCAGAATATTAAAGTGGGTAATATCGTGATAAGCAAATATGATTTTTCCTCCGTATTTACATCTTAATAGACTTTAGTGTCTGCAAGGTTAGCTTAGGAGATTTTTTTTTTGTTGGGGGAGGAAGTAAGTTCAGAAAGACTCAAGCCTTTTGAAGATGTGAGAACATTTTCTGGTTTTTATCAGTGATTTTTAGCGAAGGACAAACTAATGAATGTGTAAGCATGCAACCATGACAACAGCGCAAGAAGAAAAAGCCTCATTACCCACAAAATTACTGAAATTACTGTTCTCATAGGTTTCAACTGAAGAGATGATGTTTTCCCTAGACTCAGTTTCTGTTATTTGCCCAGACTGTGGACTTTTAAAAACTTTTCTTCACTTTTCACTTTTCTAATAAACACTTACCCAAGCAGCTATGCCCATCACGAAACCCATACGTGGGATTGCAAGGAGCAGAAACCTGCCTTGAAAACTTGAGTTGTTTAGGTACCAATCCTGGGTTTTGGTACCATCTGCAAAACTCACTCAGGATGCTGTGTCAAACTGGGAGCCCTGCCGATGTTGGTTCACCACTAATTGCCAGCCTGGCTTGGCAGAATGGTTTCAGGTAAGTCTGCATGGTGACGTGATGTCTGTGTTGCACTACAGGCATGTGCTTTGCCACAGGTTTTGCCTGCACTCTAACCACTTCCCAGTATGAATGTGGAGCCCCATACTAAATGTAGCACTTGTGAGAAATCCTATGAGGTTACATTTCAGAGAAAAACTGTTTTCTGCCTCTTTATTTTCCTTGTCTTTTCTTCCTACTTGTCTTTTCACTCTATCTCCACTCTATCTCCATATTTTCACTCAGCTGCACTGATGTTATCAGACTTTGGCATATCTTCATCCCATCCTAGTCTAGTAATTCCCTGTCGGCCTGTACTCTACACCTGTGAGCTGAATTAAGCATGTTATCTTCCAGGCTATAATTCAAAACCTTAAATAAATCTCTGAGTAACAGTGATCCCTGCAGTAAATCACCGTCCTGGTCTCTACAGGATAACACACTGTCATTTAGCATTAGACTTTGTTTACTGTATGGACTACTCCTCATTTGTACCTTAAAAATCCCATAGTTCAGGCACCAGCTGTCAGTAATGAGAGTTAAGACATTTAGCTCATTGCTGGTCATCTCAGTAACTTCATATCTTTCCTGTAAATGGCTGCCAAAAGAAAAGGTTAAGAGTTGCACAGTAATAAGGTCATAAGACACATAAGGACAGCAATACAAAGGGGAGGAGAACAATAGCAAGGGCAACTGGAATAGATGAAACAGTAAAAGTTTGCTTGAGAGAATAACATCAGTGGCAATGACATCAATAGGAAATGGGAAACAGTCATGAGAAGAGGAAAATAGATCATTAGAAGAAAAAGACAGTGTTGGACATAGAAAAACCCCCAGTACAATGTTTAATTAAACCTAGGTTACACATCTAGTCAAGACACCTCTTCAGAAATTAAAAAGAAAGGAAAACTGTTTAGATATCTTCACAGCCGACATTTTATTCCAGTTAAAATTAAAGTACACAAAAAAACCAACAACAACAACCACCAAATAAATCTCTTGCATTATTGTTTTACATTAAAGGTTCTGAATTACAGAGGTCCAATAGATCTCAAATGGAAGAGTACCACTGTATTTTACCACAGGCCTGAGCCGGGTTGTGATTGCTTAATGTAGATAATCTAATATTGTGAACTGCATTAAAGATATCTTGGGATAGGCATTTAAGGAGAAATTTGTGTAATAACATTTGTCACTGTATTCTGCAATATTAAAGAAGAGGTATATTTTGAGTTATTATGCTGTACTTCTCTCTTGAGATGTAAATCAACTGAAGTTTCAGTTCAAATAAATCTTCTCCAAAACCTCTAAGGGTTTTTCCGTTCCTCCCATACTCCTCCCAATTCAATTCCATTCTTGATTAATGGAATCCAAAACCTATTCGTTTATGCTGATTGTTAAATATCCTTTCCCCATTTACACTAAATATCCTTTCCTCATTTTACATCATTATCAGCCCTACCGCAGCAGGACCATTTATGTCAGCCTTTGCTGTGCTTTCATATTGCCATCCCTCCTCTCCTCTGACCACTGACCTTCACCTCCTCCAGTGACTCTGATCTCCTCTCTACTGTCAAAAGCTCCTTCCCTGTTTATTGCTACCTGATGTAATTTTAATTGGATTTTACTAAACCTCTGAAAGGTGTCAGGTGAACCTGAAGATTTTCTGTTAGTGAATCTTTAAAAGTTCCTGAGTCCTTCTACAGTGTATTTTGACTTGGAAACAGTGAGAAAACTTGAGGAATTTTATGGTTTTTTATACTATTTTGATAAGATCTGGAATGAAAAATTTTGAAAGGGGAAAAGCACATGAAAATAAGATGAAATAATGTACTAAAATACCTTAAGGTAATTTCTTTACCTGAATAAGGTAAAGAAATGACAGCAGGAGGACTTTTACTTAACTGACTTTTTTTTTTAAATTTTATTTTTATCTCTTTTCTTTTTATCATGTCCTCTCAATTTTCCTCACACATTCTTTTCCCTGCCGTAGAAAGTCTGAATGAAGTGATGTATCATCATTTGTTAGGTCACAAGGTTGGGAATCCACATCCTATCAGGTGGCAAGTATACTGAGCTACTCCCAGAAGTGAACAACACAGATTTTCCTAACGTGCTGTTACAGCAAAGGGGTTTGGGGACATCTCTGTTGGATGTAATGATAACTTTCTCTTCTAAATAACTGTCTGAAGTTTTAAGCAGTCTTAAAAAGTTAAGGATGGTTTTGTTTAGGAACAAAAAATGCTGAAGATTTTTTCTGCCTCTGTTTCTCTGTCTCTAGACAGAAAATGGGAACAACTGAAATTTTTGTATACATGGGACAGTATGGAGTCGTAGGAAGCCACTAAACCAACAGGATGTGGAACAGACTGGCATGTCCAAGAAGGTGCTCCTACCCTCCAGCTCTCCAGGATGGAGTGGGAACTGGATGATGCAGGAAAGCATGGGAAGCAGTTGTGCTCACCCCCATAATAAGAATGGAAATGAAAAAGCTTTGCTTAATCCTTTCACCTGTGTAGTGACTGGCAACAATTTTGCTTTATATTTTATGCTCCTACCAGCGCATGAAAGTCCCTTTACTCCTCTGTTCTGCTTAAATCAAGAAGCCAGGCAAAGGTCACCAGTTTTATGAACTATATCACTCTTAGAGGGCAGACCTCTTAGGTAAAAAAAAAATCGAAAGCCGACAGGTGAAAATAATCAAGATTTAAATCCTCTCTTAATGTGGTAAATTCTGTGGGTCAAGGTAATGCAGCACTGAAATGGGCAGACGTGGAAGCTCACATTTCCCCAGGGTGTGACTAATGCAACTCTAAAACAACACACATGATCCCAAGGTATTAAAGCACTCATAAAAGAATACTCCTCTGAGTATAAGAATATTGTGTGAAGTGTTTGTCTGCTTCATAGGATGTTGTTTCTTAGTCAGACTGCTTCAGCATGGAATATCCTGGTACTAATGCACCTCTTCCTTTTCTCTGTTTTGCAATGCAAGTTTACTAATGTTAGTGGATTATCCCCTAGCATTTTTAGATCTATGGGACATTATTTTTATTCAGCTGTTTTTCCCTGGAAATAATGGAAAAGGCTATCTTTATTTGCTTCTATCTGAGTCCAGACACAATGCAGCAGTGTACTGCACAATAAATAAGTTTGTGACAGAAACGTGGTACTTTTCTGTCTCTAGATAGGTGGACACTGGTTAATTGTCATGATATTTCACAAGAACCTGTGATTACCAGATTTGCTTCTGACCCATGCACTGATGTTTCAGGTTTTCCTTTCAGGTACACCGAAGCTGTGCGTTTGAATTAAACAGAGTTAGCTCTGTGTGCATTAAATTCAAACAGCACTCCTTCATGTTTGAGCTAAAAGAGAGAGCACAGGTTGGTGGGAATTTTGTGTGTCAAGGAAATTAAAAAAAAAAAAAAAGAAAAAAGAAAAAACAAAGCCTGGCCTTGCTGTATAAAATTCCACTTCAAAAAAGAAAACCCAGAAAGTGAGTAGTTTGTTACAATCAAGCGGAAAGTCAACAGAGACTCTTGAACTTTTCCTGTTTTTGTTGTGTCTAATGTCCAGCAATTTCTTGAGACTAATAGTCAGTTTCTCAGGGTTACATTAATACTTCAAAGAATTTGACCAAGCCACAACTGAAAAATGGATTTTCCTTTTGAAAGTGTTGATGGCAAGTTTGATTAAAACCTTTCATTCCTCACAAATAACTTCTGCAGTTAAATAAGCTTTTATTTTAGACTTGTTTAATTTATTAAAGTCTCATCTCACCTGTTTGCTTAGTGAAACCATTTCTTTGCAAATGTTTGATAGAAAAAGGAGTCTGAGATGCTTAAGGGCAAGTAAACATCCGTAGCACAAAAACCTCTGCATCTTCTCAAGAATGAGCTATTATTTTGACCTGAACATTTACAAGATGTTTAAAGGAAGACAGGATCCTTCTTGTCTGTAATATTTTTGTAGAACTACAAGTGCTAGAGACTATATGTACATAATGAATGTAAGATGATTCACTTCTCCTAGCATATTATCTTCTCTGGGCAAGATTGGAGTTTTGGACCTGTCTCTGGACTTACCTGTGCATACTCTTAACTCCTTACTGCCTTAATATGCAAATATAAGACTTCAGTACTTCTCAAGGCATTAAGTTCTGCCTGCAGGGAAATTTTAGCAGCTAAAATGTGAACTATGATAGAAATTATTTTGAAAAGAGCTTGTGACATTCAATACCACAGTACTAAAACATTTTATTTCTTATAGTTTGTACTATTCCAAAAACGGAAGGAAGGAAGGAAGGAAGGAAGGAAGGAAGGAAGGAAGGAAGGAAGGAAGGAAGGGAGGAAGGAAGGAAAGAAAGAAGACAGAGAAA
>VWZV01014171.1:56114-83724 GCA_013397155.1 Irena cyanogastra | reverse complement strand
AGAAAGAAAGAAAGAAAGAAAGAAAGAAAGAAAGAAAGAAAGAAAGAAAGAAAGAAAGAAAGAAAAAGAAAGAAAGAAAGAGAAAAAGAAAAAGAAAAAGAAAGAAAGAAAAAGATTATTTTAACTTACTGGGTGCCTGAATAAACATTGTGTTACCACAAGGAACGAAGCAGCAGGAGAGTGCAAAGGGGTGACTGCGGTGATGGGAAGGAAGAACTATTTTATTCTGTGGAAATACTGGCTGAAAAAGACAGTTGAATTACAGTGTAGCTTTATTCTGGTTTGAATACTGGCTGTCCTCCCACAGTCCCACTGTAAATCTGGTATGGTAAGACTCTGTACCAACATATGCTAGCTAATTTAACAGAAGTGTGTGCATAAATCCACTCCTGATCTAAGTAAACGAAAACAATATGTGACCTGGCAATGCACACGGCTGATACAGGCGGTTTTGCAGCCTCAGACTTTCTTTGTAATAATCAGTGTCCTCAGAGATCAGGAGTTTCAACCACACAATTGACTGATCTCTGTTCTCTGCATGCACTGGGCATTGGATGAGCTGAGCATCCTGCCTGCAGTTTTGTCTAGAATCCCACGCTGTTGCTCTAGACACCCCTTCATCCATTAATGTCTTAATGACAAGAGACACACAGATTCAATACAGAGCACAAATACTGAATTCAGTTTTTCTTATGCAGATATTTGTGACAAAATCATTCCTTTGGAAGAGCATTTGGATTTCATCCCTCAAGTATCATGGGAAAACTTTTTTATACTAGGATAGTATATAGCTGGCTTAATTTCAAATGCTAATTCCTTTTTATTTAAGATCTTGTCAAGCTAATTCTTTGAGTAAGTTACAGCGAGTAAAAAAGAAATATAAAATCTAAATATAAATATCCATGTAATAATAGACCTGTCAGAATGATTGGTTTATGAAAGCAATTCCTAGACATACCATTCACTTTGTTTAGAGTTTTCTTTCTCATTCTTGTGCCATTACATGATTTCTGCAATGCTGAGAAAAAAGACCTATTTTTTTTCCGAAGAACAAGCACTTTAAACCCCTCATATCTTACAAAATGGACATAAATATAGGTCAGGTGGCAAATAGCTTTGGGGTATTTAAATCATATTTGCTGCTTAAATTTAAATACATTCTAGCAATCTAGCACTCTGCTGACCTCTGGATAGAAAATTCCTCTGTCTGAATACAACTTATTCCCAATATTGTGAACAATCACTTTGCTGTTTCTTACAATTTTGCTTTCACCATACTGCTCTCCTTTGATTTCCTCCTATTTTTCATCCTGACATACACACATAGTAATGGTTGTTAATATCCTTTCTAGAAACTGATTCCTGGTTACATTGCTCTTCAGGTAATAGCTAGGGGTAGGCAGGCATGGGACCATAAAAATACAATCTTTAATCTTAAGGACTTCCTGTTCAGGAAGGACTAAGTGCAGACCAAATGGCACCAAGCAAACACTGTGACCTGCTCTGACTTTTAATGTGAATACACAACTCTGATTAAGAGTTATTCACTGCTAGATATTCTCAGCAATTCTGAAAGAAAAATAGTAGCTCTGCTAAGACTAAAATCTTGCTTCCAATAGAATCAAATAAGCTCTGTTCACTGGGGAACTGGAGTGTTGAATTTCCTCCCCTTGGTTAAAGGAACAGAGTAATACCTTCCCACTCCCTAACACTTGCACCTTGTGGTCTCTCTCTGTGCCAGTTACAGAGGCACAAGCAGCAGCACATTGCTTTCAGCTTCTATTATTAGGCATACTCACAGAACCAGAGTACCACTGCAACCATCTTGGGAAGACCCTCCTTTGGAAGCTCCTCCTCCAGAAGTGGCATTTGAAGAGCTGGATATTTAAACTTCAAGCCAATTTTTTTCTTTTTTTGAGTCACTGAACTTTGCCACATAAAATGCTGGGTGTTTTGTTTGGAAATCAGCTGAAGGCATTAGGTCTTGTTCCTGATGCTCTGTTGAGGTGATGGGCACCTGGTTTTTTGCCAAGGGAAACTGGTCTGGGTAGCATGAGGAGAAATCTCTGCTTTTGTCCTGAATTATGCATAGATTGCCCTAATTTCTGCTAACAAAAATATGAATTCCTACTGTATGATTGTGGTGCTTTAAGAGGTTTCTCAAAATCTGGGTTTTCAAAGGAATCCGTAAAATGTGGCCAAATCTTTATCACAATACAGATTTCATGCCTCGCTGACAGTTAAGGAGAGGTAGAATATAAAAAAATAGTTTGATCCCGTAATTTAATTTTATAGAGCTATCTTTCTAGCCAACTGCTGGTTAACCCATCAGTTAAGAACTTAATTTGCTCAGCATTTAGCTAAAACATTCAAATACAGTGTTTTTATTTGCACTGTCTATTACTCAAGATAAAGAATCAAATTTCTTTTCCCTTTTTAGCTCAAGTCTTTCCTGACAATGTGACATATCTTGGAAATATGGTGAAACTATTTTTTTTACATAGATTATTGACCTGTTCTACCCCCTGCTCCCCCTTTTTCATTGTAAATTACAGGGTTGCATGTAAGTTCAAAGAATTTCTGACATTCCTCTGTGCAAGGGTTGTGGCAGTGTTATTGCTTAGCTATCTTGCCATATTTCAGGCTACAAAATAACCAGGAAGGCAGTTGCTTTTCTGCCCGCAATGGATTTTGTTCAAAAATAAAATCAACTAGTTTTCAACAGGAAAAAGAAAATCACAACAAACCCACCTAAGAAGCTAAAAAAAGTAAAGTATTCAGAACTAAAGTTGGCTAGAAGACTTGAAGGCTGCTACAATAAATGCCAATTTGCAGGCATACTGCAGGTGTGCTTCTGGCCGTTCAGGGCTGCACACACACTTCTCAGAGTAGGACTGGATTCATAGTTGCTTTCAATTTCCTTGGTTTTTAAGAGATTAAATGGAACCTAGGCCTCCACAAAAATATTTTCCCAAATCTCCCTGCTCTCAACCGCTTGTACAACATGTGTAAAATGTACAACATTTTGTAAAAATTTTGTTTCCTATTTTTTAAGTTAATTTGAAAGGCCTAAACTCTCAGGTAAATACACAGTCCATATGTACCATAGTTTGAATAGACATAGTTTCAGTTTCAGTTTTTAAATACTATCTGTGATTTTACATTTCACTAATTTTAAATATTCCCAGATTTACTAGGTACTTTTGAATCTGATTAGTATCTCAGGGAAGTGGAAGGATGTTAGTAGAAAAAAGGATGAAAAGTCCTTAACTTAGCTTTCAAAATTAGGCTCACACCACTGTTATTTGAGCTGCCTTTTTTTTTCTCTCCTGTGTGTTTCGTGTTAGACAAAAGCAGCTTCTTTTAAAAATAGACTGTCCTTGTTCAAGTGTTCCTTGATGCACTGAAGGTAGCTTCCTCTCAGTTTGAAAAAGCCAAGACAACACCTATGAGAAAAGAGTTAGGCTGTGTGTTTTCGTTTGGTTGGTTTTTGTGAGATTTTTATTGTTGTTGTTGTTTGTCTTAAATTTTTCTTTCTTTCTTACAAATATCTTGCTGTAAACTAGAGGTGACTGTAATGCCTCTGGTAGGGAACAGATGTTCACAGGGCAGAATAGATTTGGTCAAACTTCACAAGATGCAAGGCAGTTTTAAGACTTTGGAATTAAATCAGTGGATGAGTTTTACTTCACATAAACAGAAGAAATCTCTCCGATGCAAACCACTGTCCTGATGCTTTAGAGAAACAGGAAGCAATTTTCACAGCTCATTCACACAACCAATGAAATGTGAAATAGGTTCCATGGTTAGGTGACAATCCTGGATGTTCCCTCTATCTCTGGGAAAGGCAATCTTATTTCCAGGGCATTAGTGTAAGGAGATAAACAGAGAGGAAAAAATATTTATTAAGAGAAATGTTGCTGTCTGAATAATAGAGGGAAAGTGAAGGATTACCCACAGGTCTATATTCTTATTTACATGTAAAAAGTGTTATTGAACAGCTGTATTGCCAAACAAACAAACAAACAAAGCAATTGTTTTGTTTCATCCAGAATCTGAACAACTAATTTGATGTAAAATCAGTGGACACAGATATAGCATAGAAGATTATAACATTTATCACCTTCTGTACAGGAGAGATAATCAGAAGACTATAAAACTTCATGGAGAAACACAGGTTGCTGTTAGTGCCACTACAACATATAAATAAGGTGGAAAAATACATCTCTTCTTACCAGAATTTCATTGACTTAAATGAGGCAATACAAACCATACAAATGCACAGAACAATCACAGGATGAAAGCTAATTAAATTTTAAAAATTATTTTCCCCATCCCCCCGCCTTTATAAGTCAGTTTGATTGACACTTAATAGTTAAGCCAGTCCATTTGTTTTTTAAGAGTGAAGTTCCCACAGCAAAAAAAACCCCACAACACAATAGTCTGGGCCGGAGACTTGTGGGCAAGTGCAGCTAGCATGGAGTAGCTCTGATGAGTCTATTGAAAAAGCAGCTGTTTCTGCCTTCACTTCTGACCTGGTAGTGCACTCAGTTATAGCTGTGCTCAACACCCTTTCAGTCCTTACTCAGAGCTGCTTGTCATTCAGTGGGACAGAAACAAAATCTTTACATTGGTTTTAAACTACTTCAAGAAGCAGATGCAGCAATTACCTTTAAAAGCAATAGCTAGATGGACCCTGAATGGTGGCAGGTTTTTATTATTGCTGTCTGTCCAGGGAGCACTTTTATTGCTAGCAGTCAGTGCTAGATCTTCAATAGCAGTTGATCATTTTTGCTTCAGGCTTTTGTGTGTCCATATGGCCATGCGTGGAGTTTGTGTGGCAAAGTTTTGGTAGTGGGGGGGCTGCAGGGGTGGCTGCTGTGATTAGATGCCAGAAGTTTCCTTGTGTCTAATGGAGCCAGTGCCAGCCAGCCCCAGGATGGATCTGCTTCTGGCCAAGTCCGATTCCATCAGTGATGGCTGTAGCTCCTCTGGAGTAACAGATTTAACAAGGGGAAAAATCTGCAACAGCAAGACAGCTGGAAAAAGAAGTGAGAATATGTGAGGGAGACAACTCTGCAGACACCAAGGCCAGTAAAGAAGGAGGGGGAGGAGCTGCTCCAGGTGTTGGAGCTGAGATTCCTCTGCAGCCTGTGGTGAAAACCATGGAGAGGCAGCTCTGGCCCTGCAGGCCGTGGAGGTTCACAGTAGAGCATGTACTCAGCCTGTGGAGTGTGTCAGAGCAGGTGGAAGCCCAAAGGAAGCTGTGACCCCTGTGGGAAGCCTGTGATGCAGCAGACCCCCGGCAGGAAGAGAGTAGCCTGCATTGGAGTAGGTTTGCTGTCAGGACTCGTGATCCTCAGGTTGCCCAGGCTGGAGCAGCCTGTTCCTAATGGACTGCACATTGTGGTATGCACACACCCAGGAGTTCGTGGAGAACTGCAGTCCATGGGAAGAACTCATGTTGGAGAAGTTTGTAGAGAACTGCCTTCTATGGGATGGACCTCACTTTGGAGCAGGGGAAGAGTGTGAGGAGTCCTCCCCCTGAGGAGATAGGAGTGGCAGAGACAAGGTGTGATGAGCTGACCAAAGTCCACATTCTCTGTCCCCCTGTACTTCTGGGGGAGAAGGAGGTAGAGAAAATCAGGGCTGAAATTGAGCCTGGGAAGAAGAGAGTAGGCACCTGGTGTCTTCAGCCAAGCTCAACCCTCGACAAAAGAGCAATTTTGCTACTGAATAAGTAGCAATTTGAAGTTATTGAATAATATTGAATAAGTAGTTTTTGTCTTGCCTTTTAATTCTATGTTATGGTCCATTGTGTGCATACCTCAAAATGAGAAAACAATGTGATTAAACCAGAAATGGTAGCCAAACCAAGGAGTGCCTCAATCAAATACTACTTCTCTGGACTCAAAATTATTAACATGGCTATTATAGAAGGTCTATAGAATTACTGATGCAGATGGCTTGGGAAATAATGTATAGTTATCAAAGTATAAAATTATCCCAAAGAGTTACACAAAGAGTGGTTCAGATTTTTTCACTTGCTAAATTTGTGTATAAAATTGCTGGAGCTCAGAATGATAGGGTTATAAAAGTAGGACAGGTAATAACAAGTGTACAGCCTTTTTCCTTTAGCAATAGAGCTATCACAAGCTTTTAGGTAGTCAAGTATCCACTGAAGATACAGCATACTCACTTTAAGAGATGATTTGTTTTGGAATATTTCATAGATAAAAAATTGCCATGTCCATGACCCATATATTCTCAGATTCAAACATTTTGACTGTTAGTTTTTCAAGTGGCAGTAAGATCAATGTAATTAGATTGATTTAAGTGAGATTTCCCAGGTATGCAAAAGGTTGTGTGTGTTGTACTATGATTAGCTTTGTCAATGCTCATTGTTGAGAACTATGATATATCTTTTTATTTTAATAGAAAATTTTTGGAGGGGTTTATAGAATTTTTATGTAAAAGATAGTTGCTTTGTTTTGGGGTCTTATGAAAGGGTTACCTGCTAATGTGAGTGATGTGTTATTAATCAAAGCCCAGTTCTCTAGGAATTTCCAGGAACAAAAATCCAAACCAAAGCCCCAAACTATACTGTTTATTTTGTTCTGTGACTCATCTTATAAACTGCTACTCATAAAATACCTACTCCAAAGAACTGATCATCCCAATTTTATTGTTTTCCTTCTTTACCGTTAGCTGCAATCTAAAATAAAATGACATATGCTGTAAAGGTGAACAGTCAAGAGGAACTGAATCTTAATTATGACCTGTGTATCAGTGTTGAAGTAATAATGACAAATGGTTATTTGTGGAAACACGTTACCTTGCCGATGTTCAAACCAACCATAGGCGTAGCATTATCTTGAGTTACCTGTGACTGTGGAAGAGATCTCTTTATAAACAGGAAAACATCTTTTTTCTTTTAGAAAATAGTAGTTTTGAGAATGAATTTCTCAGAAAATAATTTACTGAGGAACAGATGGGATCTCCCCAGTTATGTACTGAATCTTTATACATACTAATTAAATTGTAGATAATTTTACTCTTTCAGAAATGCTGCTTCTTGAATTGAAATATTCAGATCAGTCTGCTGAAACAATGGTGTAAGAAGGAACTGAGAGCAAGCTGTGAAGACTCAGAGGTTGAAAAGCTGTTAGAGGGCAAAAATCTTATGGGGTCTACTTTTCCTTGCAGAGGTCACTGGATGCACTGAATGCACTGAATGCATTTGTGCACTTTCCATGCACTTGTGACTGAATCAAGGTATCTTTACAAATAACCCAGTTTCCAGGTGTTAGAATACAGTAGTTGGTTTTGCAGTGTAGTGAAAGGCAAATAATTTGATAGTGGTCCACATATTGCATGTATTTAAAGAGACTGACCCAGAGACAACAGTCTGTGTTCTCCACCAGTGTTGTACAAATCCCAAATAGAGCATAGGATTTTAGACCAATGAACACTTTTTTTGAAATATTTGAACAATATTTGTCACAGTGATGCTTAGTAGGTGTTGCTTACTAAGAGGCATACCTTTAATCAGCATTAAATAAACATTAAATTTGCAGTGCTAAAATTTGCTATAGTAGAGTCACTGAAATCATATGTGAAAAGTGAGGGAAGATTATCTGAGCTATTAATGGCTTGGTGCTAAATTATTGAGTTTCTGGGAGTTAGATTGTTTGATATTTTTCCCCTCTAAATTACACCCAGTTTCCAAAATTTTGCATTTTTCAGGAGATGATGCCTGGCAGTAAGCTTTCCCTAGTTTATGTGGTTTAATCTGCAACTTGATGCATTTTGTAATGAAAGACTTTACTTGGGCTCTGAGTTTAAATGACTACTTCTGCAAGTAAACTTGCATTATAATTAACCCATGATGAAATTAAGAAGTAGAAATTATTGATAGAACTATGATTTTCAGAGTTTCAAAAACCAGGACCCTGCTGTTTAGCTGATAGATATAAGAGAGGACTGATTTCTTTTCAAAGAAGCTGTATTACTTTAACTAGCTAGAGGTCTGGTCTGTGGGGGTTTTTTGTATTGTAATAATGTCTGTCAACTCAAGCAACTTCCAGTTGTGTGAGAACAGCTCAAAACAATTAGTTATACAATGTTCCTGCCTTGAAAGTCTGTACTTCTAGATAAGCAAGAAAGTTTAAATAAATACAAAACCAGGCATCTGGATTTTTCAACCATTAGGGTACAGGCTGTGGCTGTGATAAGAAAATGAAATTCTCAAGGCAATTTTGGAAGCTAATAAATCAGATTTTTTTTTTTGCAGGTTGTTCTCAATAGCATATTAATACCTCTGTAACATGCAACTCTGCTTCTTTCTTCTCAGAAATTACATTGGCAAGATGACCCTTTCCTCTCCTGTGGAGCTTGACTGACAGGCAGCTGCCAAGGAGGGAAAATGATTTTCAAAGTCTGACCTAAGTAAAACCATTTCTTGCACTCTCACTGGACTTTTGTTGCTTCAGGTGTTACAGGAAAAACAAATCAACTCAACTGCTCTGGTTCTTAATAAGAGTATTATTAAGATCCCCAAGCATAGCTGATGCTGCTCTTCCAAACAAACTGAGGAACTCCGTTCATGTATTGATGCACTCTCCATGAAGGGATTATGTTTCACTTTGTTTGAAGGACCTGAGAGCCCTTATTATTTTTGTTTGCAGAAACACTGTAGTGCACATGAAAAGAACAGAGAGGAAAAAAAAAAACTTTTTTTTTTTTTTGTTGGNTGTTGGAGGAGAATGGCTGGCAGTTGATTGCCTTTTTTTTTTTTCCTTTTCCATTTGAAAAAGCTTCTTGGATGATTGATTTCTGATTTAGATTACCACATCCTCTCTCTTGTTCTCTGCTCTGTTTACTGAAATTTTCTATCTGCCTTGCTCAGCTGACATTTAGGATATTGATAAGGTTAAAGATAATGACTGAGTTGATTTAGAGGCCAGGTAGAACTCTGAGTCTATCATATTTTGATATAGTCTTTCCTTTCTGTCATCCAGTAAAGATAAATATTTACTTAGAATTACAAAAAAAAACCCAAAACCAACCAAAAAGCAAACAAGAAAAACAAACACAAACCCATGAAAAAATTCACCTTCTCTATTTTATATTTCCTTTCCCTGTAGCTTTCATAAATCCTTTTAAAACAATGTTTACCATGGAAAACAAATGTAGCACTTGGTGGGAAGAATGTGGATTTTTATGAGGCATCTCATACATGTGGCAGAAAACCCACAAGACAGCCGTCATATTTGTCTTTGCAAGCAAATATGCAGTTCCTGGGGCTCTGTGGTACATGCCCTTCCAGCATCCAAACACCAAGTGAAATCTGTGGGGAAGGGTGAGAAAAAGCTTACAGGAGGTTTATGGGATCTAAGAGGCTGCAGCAATTAATCAGATTGAGTCCACTGTGATTTCAGAGAGCCTGGTTGACTTACTAAGCCTGAAAAATTGTCCTTTCCATGTCTCTGCATGCCGATACCCTGATTTTTCATCCCGTTTTGAAAGCAACTGAATGGAATATTTATGGCCTATTCCCTTTATCTGCACTGAAGAATTGAAAAATCCAAATTAGGGGCTCCATTTATTTGGGGTTGTCAGAAAACCATTATAATAAGGAGAACGCTCTTTACACCAGTACTACTGAAGTACAGTAGTTTGACTCATCTTTCTTATATCTAATTTTAACTCTATTGCTTTCCTTTGTTCTGCCTTATTTCTCAGCGTGAGTCAGCCCTGGACAAACAGTTAATGACAGCTGAGCAGGATTTAATGTAACTGGAGAACGACATGTGTAGCACAAGAAATTATAACCTTTGCACTGTTCCACCTCTGTGTCTGGCATGAAGAGGGATTTACATTTTTGCTGCATGTCAGCAAAAGCTACGGTCTGCTGACAATTGGGGAGGGCTAAGATGCTCCTGCATCCTGGTCCTGTGTCCCCTTCAAAGGCACCCACTAGTTACATCCAGCTGTGGATTCCTCCGTGGATACTTTCACGCTTCCTTTCTTTTTGGTGTAAATTATTTCTACATGCAAACCAATTTGCAAGCATGGGCTTGCACAGTAAAGCATACCCTTTTATTTGATAGGTAAAGGAGATACTAATTATATCAGTTGTGCTGGATCCCCTAAAAAAAGTGAGGTGAGGTGTAAAATTTTCAATCTCTGCCACATACTTCTAATGACAAATAAAACCAGACAGGAATAGCTTTCATTTCCCGGGGAAAATGGAATAATTTGACACATTTTCTAAGACTTCACTGAAAAATAAAACCACCTTTTGGGTTTTGTGTGTACCACTTCATCTATAGAGAAAAATGTAAACTATTGAAATATTACTCGAGCAGAATGTAAACTATTGAAATATTACTCGACTTACTAATACTCAAGGCCTTATTTTTTCTTTATTTTCTGTGCCTTTTAATGGATCTAGGTTCCATAGGTTATCGTAGCTTTCCTCTGCATTTACAGTATGTAATATAGTGTAGGGTCATGACTTTTGCTGTAAAGAGTACATTTGCATTTAAAGGAAGTCTTTACAGACAGTTATTAAGCTAAAGGTTATAGAAGAGAAAATACTGTGTCTGTTGCTTCAGCTATAATAGGACCACAGCTAAGCGGAAGACAAAAGATATTTTTAGGCTCTGAACTGTTTGCTTTCTTCCTGTGGCATGATTCCTGCTACTCAGACCTGATGTTTTAGACTGTGTGACAAAGAGTTTTGCTTTTTTTTCACTGCCATTTTTAGAGGGCTTTTTCTGCAAAGTAAGGTCAACTTATTCCTGCAGTTACCAATTTTGATACCAGACTAGAAAAAAGCAGTAAGAGAAGGCAGCTTTATAACTTCACTGAGATTGTTGAGGATTCTTATAAAAATTAAAAGGAGCAATTTTTTCTGCTCTCTTCCTTACAATTTTTTGACTTATAAATCCAAATGTGAAACACTCTCCCCAGTTTGGAAAGAGTAGAGGTAGTTTCAGCATCTCTGAAGGATAATATTAACAATAATAATAATAATGATAAAAAATAAATAAGAAAAATAAGGTTTCTGCTTTTCAGATCAGTTTCTGCAATGCTCAGTTGACCTAGAAATTATTGAAAACTTCTATATTCTAATTGACATTTAATGGAATTTAAGGCACATAAAGCTCTTCCTTATACCTTTAGAGATCATTGTAGACTGATACTGATTCAGAAGTACTAACATTCTGTTCCAGTTCTTTATTCTTGATGGCAGCAAAAATATCAGAGAGACCTAGGGAAAATTATATGGAAAATAAAGATTTTAAAATAATACATGAAGTAGAGGATGTCTTTTATGTGAACATTGTAGTGAAAAATATCAATTTTCTCAGCTAAATGTATTAATCTCTTCAAAGCTGTGACAGTTGTTTTAGATTGTCATATCTGCAGTATGAGGCTAATATACAACAGCTGATAATATCTCCCGAAAGAAAAAAAGCCCACCCTAACACTGAAAAATTAACTTTTCTGCAAAAGTATGTTTAATAGACTATTGTTTAAAGACCAAGCCCTTCGTCTGAATCATATTCTGACTTTTGTTAGAAAATATACAGTGCAAATTAGCTTTCATATTGATAAACACTTAAAAGAAGGTTCTTATTACTTGAAAAACAAGACTTTTTTTGATCTATCTCCCCTTTTTTTCATGACTAGTTGTGTTCAGACTTTATTTTTCAGCCATACTTAATTTGTTTTATTTGTATATCATTTAGCACAAATTAAAATAACTATATTTAAAGAAAAATAATTTCACTTTGGGCTCTTTCATTATGAATATTTTGACATCGAAAGGTTCCAGCTGATACAGTTATCCATGGTTTTGTGTTCAAACAGTTTTGATTATCTGTTGCATTAACTTCCATGGATTTGGTTTTAGGCTTTTTTTATTAAGCATTAGCACAAAGAAAGAATTCACTACAAACAAACAAAATAGAAAAGAAGAAAAACCCTATAAATCATGTCTTTAATTTAAAAAATATCAAATTTTGCCTACTTGAAAAAGGGGCCATAATTTCTGATAAAGGTTGAAAGGATATTTTGAATAAATAATTAATAGCTAGATCATGGGGATCGTTGGAGATGACACTGCAAGGCGTTGTTCTGCATTAGCTACAGATGGATCTAGACCCTGAATGTGCTGGGGACTTCATTACAGAATATATGACACATTTTCTGCAGTGGTTACTAACTGCTTTCGTGGCTGTCATCTATTGTCTTTGGAAGTAGTATTAAACCAGCTGATTAAAGCCCTTGTGCAGTCATGTCTTCATATAGATAATTACATTTACTGATAACCTTATCGATAAGTATTCACCTCAGATCCACTCAAACATTTATATGTATTGTGCCCACTGAACTTGAGAACCACTGAACACCTTTAAAGATGAGATTAGTCCAAAAGACAACTTTTAAAAAGAAAAAACTCTTATTATCCAAAAATATTGTATGACTAATTATTATTTATTGTGTTTTCTTAAAAAAATCCAAAACAGCTCTTTTCTATAAAACACCTTTAATAAGATTTTAGATTTTTTCTTACATGGGCAGTCACAAGATTTGAATATTCTGCAGTGGTTTGTTCCTCTTAGGAAGAAAGTTTTATAATTTTCACATTAGAATAAGAAAAAACCAAAACTCTGCCTCTCATAATTCTGGTTAAAGACTAAGCTGCTTTTTAGCAGAAAAATTGGAGGCTAGTACAGGCACAGTGGTGGAGCAGAAGAAAGGTGGGAACACAGAGGAGATTCCTCTCTTTATATGTCAATGCAGGGCTGCAAAAGGAAAACAGTCCTCTTCCTTTCATGTAGCCAGCAGTTTATAAATCAGTGAAAGGGGGTTGTGGCTATTGTATTTTCACCCTTTTTGCTGCAGTGGTTTTTCTTAGCTGCACTCAGGAAAACCCATCTGTAGGCTTCCTAAATTAGATGAAAGAAAGCGGTCTGACCCTGTGCGCAGAGGATGTGATAGCGCAGCATAAACCAACAGCGGAGTGATGGATAAGACTCTGAAAAAGTCTTGTCTTTTACATTTACCACCAGTAAAGTGCACTGTCAGAGAAAAAGAGATAGATTAGATGGACCACTGGTTTGATCCAGAAACTTCCAAAATACTTGCAGTACAACTCTGATGTAGTAATTTTGTAACATCTGCTCTGTTAAATTCACCTCCTGACGGCAGGTCATAAAACCTGCACATCCTGGCAAATTACTCCTGTTATAAAAACTTTACATAAGGTTGATAACTATCATGAATCATAACAAGGTAACAGACTATGTGTCTAGAAAATACTTTTCAAGCGCATATCTTATGGCAAGTGTAGTGCAGATGTCTGATAAACATTTCTGTAGGGATAAGAGAGCCTGCAAGCACAACAAAAAAAATCCTTGAAGACATAACTTATTAGAGTTTGGATGTTGGTGGAGATCTCAGAGCCAGATCACCTGGGACCTGCTGTTAGAGGATTTTACTGCTAAATAATAACTTTAAAGAACTGTACTATAACACATAGCAAAATAGGAAAATTTTGTAGAGATTATAAAATCTGAGGAACTTGCCACCAAGTTATTAAAAATTATCTTATCTCAAAAAATTGTTAATTCCTAACCACTTTATGCCTGTGCTCTTAAATCCAGCCTTTCAGGGAGGCTAGAAAGTGAAACCAAAGAGATGAAAATTACAGTCCCCGTTTTTAAGGCACATCTCTGACTCACAGTGCTCATTATCTTTCTACTTTTCTCTTTTTTTTTTTTTTCCTGGTATGTCTTCCCAAAGGAGAAGCAGTAATCTTCCTGCATTGTGACAACAGCACTACAAACATTGCAATGGACAATTTGGTCACCAACTGTGTGCTCAGGGAAAGAAGAGTTCCTGTGTGATGGATCTGAATGAACTGTCTACCCCTCCCCAGCTGTATCTTTAATGGGAGGTGGTACATGCTGTAGAGTGTGCCTTTGCTGGCAAACACAAGAATGAATGCAGTCCCTTAGCCACCCACCCAGCCAACTTAAATCTCCTCTGGTGGACACCATAAGCTAAAAGAATCTCTGTAGGAAAAGAACTGTCATTAGAGGCATTCAATTCCTTCTAAAGGAATATATAAAAGAAAACCACTCTTGGCCAAATGCAAGGAAAAAATTTGACTTCTCTCTTGAAGAGTTTATCTATTCATTTGATTGTCCCTTGCAAGTGAGGTGTAATTAGAGCTAGTCCTCTTCTAACCCTTGTGCTAATGAGGCTTTGCTCACTTCTATTAGTGACAGTGCCTTGTATTTTAATAAGGATCCCCTGGCCTGGCACGACAGGACCCATAGATAAGGGGAAGGAGAGCAAAAGGAAATGTAAAGAAGTGGGATCAGCAGGGGTCCCCTTCTTGGCACTGGGCTCCACAGGAAGGCTCTGGCTAACTTTGTCTTAGAACTGTCATTTGTATTAACTTCTAACCCATCACCTTCCCTGATAGGCTAGCTTTACTCAATGAAGCGGGATAGATCCTTGGCTTGGCCTCTCTATCCCCTATTTCAGCAAACTGAATACAACACAAAAAGTTCACAGGGGAAGCATTTGGGGAGATGGTGTTAAGGATAGGGTCAAAAAGAGCTTTTAACTCATCTTAACATTACTGTCCTTTTCCATTTCAACTCTAATCTGCCCATCAAGGCTTTTGGTTTGTTCATTCATCCATTGCTAAAAGAAAACCCCAAAACACAAAAAAACTCCAAATGGAAATTATATGTGTTTTGAGATATGCAACACTTTGGTCTTCACCAGCACGCTTGTTTGTGTGTTTTCTCTCTGTATGGCTGTTTTCTTGCTGATCGATTCCTGGTTGGATCAGAATTCTTTGGCTGCCATTCACTAAGGTTAGAAGGGAAAAGAGAAGCCCTTTGTGTCTTTTGTGTAACAGTATTACATCTCAACAAGAAAAACCCTTTCTAATGAAGTCTTTTTAGAGATGCTGGACCCTGTGACAGATAAACCTGTCCCTGTATGGCAGATGGTAGAAAAGCATTATTCTATTTTTTTGTAGTTCCTATCAGTGACATCCCAGAAGCCCTAAGCAAAATATATTTCTTAAAGTCATTATTTTCAGAGCCTGCTTTGGTATCTTCCAGATTTCTAAGGACATGATTCTGTTCTGCCTCAAATTCCAGAAGACTGGTTACATGTTAGTGAAGTGAATGCAATACTTTAACATTTTCTTTCAGTTTCGCCATCCACTTCTCCTTTTATGCATATCTGTAAATGCTTCACCAAAAATGAAGCATTGAGCAATGAAGTCAGAGGTCATCCATGAAATGTCAAGATACCAGATGCTATTTACCCCTTTAAATAACGTGATATGCTCAGCCAGCATCCTTTCTCATAGGTCATACACTGTTGACCACCTTCTTGGATAAGTTACTGTTGGGTGAAGAAGGAGTTGAACAGAAATAACAGCTCTTTTGTCCATTATTGATACAGTAGACAATTAGAATTTATGGAGATAGGAGAGATGAGTTTATGTTAGATCAAACTCAAGTTCAAATTCAGATCATTAGTTAAAAGAAAGCTATCATGCAATTTCTGTCCCTACATTGTGTGGACATGATGGAGAGCAGAGTGGCTCCAGATAGCTTGAACTCCAAGTTATTCTAATAAGCTTTGTGATTTCATCTATTAAATGAACGTGCTTTACGTGGCATTGGTTGTGTTGCCACAGAAACTTATCTTCACTTTAGAAACTGTCTTTTGCATGCCCGGATTTTTTCCCTAGGCATACTTTCAGATGACTGGGGCAAAGCTTCCTGAGTCACCAAGTAACTGAGTGATCTTTCTGAATATCACCTGGCTGACATCATTAAAGGATGTTTCATGGCCTGTTCCTTAACATCAGCAAGTACATTCTTAATCCTATATGCTTTTCTTTCCCCAGCTGACTTTCAGGAAGTTCACAAACTCCACCACCACTTGGCCCAGCCCTCCCCTAGTGTTCCAGCATATGTGTCCTTCCCCAGGCACCAGCGTGGTCTTCAAAGAGGAGGAGAAGCTTCAGACTGGGTATCTGCATTGAGCATGAGAAAAAGTCGGCAATCTTAATCTAGAAGATCTCCAGAGCCCCCAGATATGCCTTTTACCATCAAATCAGAACATATTTGATGCATGTAACTGTTCTGGGTCTTTCAAAATTTTTCTCTTGTCTGCAGCCAGCTCACACAGTCTTTTTTTTTCCTTTCCCTCGTCTGTACGAGTGATCTGATGCGCAGCTGCCTCAAACTGGCGGTGTGTGTTGTCTGACTGGAAAGCAAGAATGGTGAACATCTTAGCTCCTTTAATGGAAGGCCAGAGTGCAACACAGACCTGATGCTGGTGCATGCAGCTCTCCTCTCCCTTCTGTCATCTCCCTAAATCTCTCACATCATGTCTCCTCTAGACGCCACTAAGTCTATCCTGGAAGACAACTCACTGGCTGTACCACAGTCTTTTGTCCTGTTCAGATTCCTTAGGAACAGTGGTTGCAAGGGATACTGAACAGATGACAATGTCATGAAGTAGGTTTGGAAAAGTAGAAGATAAAAGAGAGAAAAATTAGACAACAGATTGCACAACAAACTGGGTTTTCCCTATGGTTGTTATAGAAAAACTCGGTTATATCTCTTGCATAAACAAAACAGCAGTGTTTTGTGTGGGGTTTTTGCTGTTGCTGTTGATTATCTTTCAGTTCATTACATTACTGTATCTAGGCCAATAACAGGGGAGCCAGAAGCAATGAGAAGTAGTAAAATGTTATATAGTAGCAGTGAATCTATAATAAAGCTGCAGTCTTCAATATTGTGGCCCCTGAATGTCTTAATATTTTTTACGTGCTTACCCCGCCTGATTTTCTTTTTAGTTCACTTTGTCTTACAGCTGAAAGGCAGTTAAGAATTTCCAGGGTACACTGCAGTCAGTGAGTGTGGTATGTTTAATCCAATGAAGAAGGTATAAACTATGTTTCTTTATTAAGAAAAAATGAAGTCTTTTGTCCATGTCCATGTCCATGTCTGACAAGAGAAAATACCCCATTCACTCACTCAGAAGCAAGACCAAGCTTGATTTTTGTTTCTTTAGTTTTCAGCATGTACCTGAATGCTGGTCTTGTCCTAAATATTGCACAACATTTCTCTCAGATTTTCAGTTCCTTCAAAAAGGAGGAAGACAAGATCTTGCCTTGTAATTGGCAAATATACTTTAACACTTGTGTATTCAAAAGAGATGCCAAAAGATAGAAGTGTTTGCATATGCAACAGCTACTGCCCAAATTGGGAAGAATGTGTTACTCAAATATGTATATTTAGTTCAAGAATAATCAGCCATTTGCTCTTTTCAAGTCCTTTACATTTTTCAAGCTTTCTTACAAAGTCAGAGATTTCAATCTTCAGAACTCATTTTTTTACGAGTCAGTGAAATATTAGTTCTTTGTTTTTCTTAGTTATGTGCAGGCTAAAACTTGTTTTTGGAAAATAGTATTCTAATTGTTGTTTGACAGCAAAAGCACAAAAAATATATTATAAAGTTTATTAACTTTAATATCTCTTCAAATTTTTCCCTCAGTTGAAGCCTGTATTTCCATCTGTGCAAAGTTAGATTAAAAGGTTACTACTTATTGAAATTTTAATTTTAAATATGATAAGACATACTGTGTCACTGTATTTCTTAGTCTGTTCCTAATCAGTGAGAACATATGTTAATGACGATGGTTCTTCATATATAAATGAGTTTAAAGTACTAAAGTGTCTAGTGACAAGACTGTAGGGAAATTTTATAACTTACTAAGGAATGTGTCTCCTCAGTTGCCAACATCTGCTGTAATCTAGTATATTTGATACCACATTTTCATTTTGGAGAATCAACAAAATCTGAATCTGCTAAATGCAGATAAATAGTTGACAAATTATGAAAATGTATCATTTTACTCTGTTTTCAGCTGTAGAAATAAATAAGGCAATTAAGATGGTTTAGTGCAAGATTTGACAAACTCCAAAGTCTTTATCATCAAAGACTTTTTGCCCTTAGGTCAAAGTTGTGTGCTTTCTTAAGTATGTTTTTTGTAACACTTGTTCTTTTTCAGAAAGAAGAAAGAAGGTAACAATGAAGATCTTTGAAAAATCGTTTATCAGACTACAAGTCCCCTGGCGTGTTGAACAAGGAAGAAATCATGGAGGTAACTTCTGCCCCAATAGATCCCAGATCAAAAATCTTCTTTGTAAACAGAGCCTTTCGTTTAATACAACAGGATCATGAAGTAACAAGTTTTCCTCTAGAATTTAGCCTAAAGCCTCTTCTGGTCAGATTAACTTTTTGTATTCAACTGCAGACCTGGATTAACCCCTAAGAAACTCTATTGTTTCTCTTCATTACATATATCCCCATGTCTCCTGCTATCTCCTTTTTACATCGGACAAAGTGGTACAAAGTTTAATCTGTGATAAGCTTTTTTTTTTTTTTTTTTTTTTTGGTAGTTTTGCATATTTGTTAAGACTTCTTGGACAGTTGTTTCCCCTTTTAATGCAAACAACAGATCCAAATAGAAAACCTTGTCAATAGAATTTGTTAACCTGGAACAAGAGAGGATAGTTAGCAGGAGAAGCATCCTTTTTGCAAGGACAAAGATGTCAGCTCTAAATCCATTGACCTTATTTTTCTCACAGTTATGAAAACACATCCATGTACAAGGCACACAGCTCTTATGATAGACCTACTACTAGATTGTGATTTTCAGAGAAAATGTTACTGTTGTGAAACGTAAATGTATCTCTCATTAGTTTTAAAAACTTTTTTAAAAGTTCCTTTAAAAATGGCTGTCTCTTTGATAGAACTGAAGCCCTGATGAAAGCAGTTTTAAAAGTGAGTGCTAGAGTAAGGAAGGAAATTGCATTACATATGTCCCTACTTAACTACCTGTTTAGTAGGAAAAACAAAGCAGGCACAGAAATAATGCAACAAACTCACAGTTCTGAGCTGGATAATACAGCTCTCTTCAGTTGGCCATGATCTTTGTAACGAAGAATTTACTCCAATATTTCTATTATTATATGATGGTAAAATACATTAGCAAAGCCAGCCCTTTTTCAAAAACAAGCTAAGTTTCAAGGAAGCTCCTCTGGCTTCATCACATGAGTTTTGTTGGAGTGTTTACAAAGCAGTGATCTCCATGGGGTAGGGTTAGGGCTAAACAGAGATAATCCTGTCAAGACTTTAAGATGTTTTCAGAAACTCAAACCAGGGCACAGTACAGCAGATTATCCCCTGGCCTTTCACCTCCAAGGAAAGCAGACATAGCACTGAGAGATGAGACACAGCTTTTAAAAGGCAGATATCAGAAGTTTCTAAAGCGACTGACATTAGCTCTATTCCTTCAAGTGTTTCCTGCCACCTTTGGATGGCGCTGTTATACACCGGGCACAGAGGGGCTGTACGTACAGTGTTTCTGACAATCCCCATCTACACGAGTTTGGAGAAACACTTGGAAGAGAGGTTTGTTTCTTCTGACAGTTTCAAAATGGCTTTGTTTAGCGTTGTTTTGCTTTTACATTATTTTTTCCTATATTTTCATTTAAAAAAAGGAAAAATTTAAAACTTTTATTTTTGCTTTCAAGGTTGGTTTTTTTTTTTTTTTTTTTTTTTTTTTTTTTTTTTTTTTTTTTTTTTTTTTTTTTTTAAAAAAAAAAAAAATTTTAAATTTTTTTTTTTTTTTTTAAGTTTTTTTTTTTTTTTTTTTTTTTTTTTTTTTTTTTTTTTTGTTGTTGTTGTTGTTGTTGGTTTGCTTTTAGAAGTGGAAATAAAATGTTTGGAGGTATGGAGAGGCTGTAATTTCCATTGTTTCACACCTCTGTTTTCAACCAAAAATATTTTGTCACAATTTTTTTATCCTCTGGTAGGTTTTAGATTGAGTATATTAATAGACTTCAGAAACAGAATCCAGAGATCTAGCACAGGAAGTATATTCTGAAGCCCAGAAGGCAAGGTTGTAATGTCTCCTTTTCAGTTCAAGATCTATATATTGTCATTGCTCTTTTCTACTATTTCTGAAGCCTTTACAAAGCCTCTGGCACTCAGTGAGGAGATAAGGTAGATGTGTGAACACACACCTTACATACAAAAGGCGTGGTAACGAGGCAAAAAACCCAAACCATCTTTTCTATCAGACTTAGGACTTCTGTCTTGATTACTCCTCCACTACAGTGCACTTCTTCAAGCAGTGCTGTTCAGGGACTTCAGGAGATCCTGGAGGTGTCAATAGGAGTTTAAAAAGGGAGAAGTCTGGATGTGAAGCATATTTCTGCCTGAGCTCTGGAAAGATGATGTTTCCTGAGTAGCAAGAAAGCCACACTTGACACATCCAGAAAACAAGACAGTGATGAGATGAGGTTATCACTGATAGAGCAGTGGAGAAGAGTAAGACAAAGTTAGATCAGCAAGAAGAGGTAAAATTGTGCAAGCTTTTAATAGTTCATAGCAACAGTGTTAGTCTGGCATAGTGAGAAAAAGGAAAGCATGTAACATTTCCAAGGAGATGGGTGTGCTGCTCCACTGATAAACTGGTCTCAGTTTGCACGGATTCACCTGAGAAATACCTACTTTAGAGAGAGGAGAGTGCTGTAGACATCACGGTGTGACATGATGGTAGCTTCCACTGCAAATGTCACGGTGGAAGAAAGCGTTGTAGAGGTGCTGGGAAAAAGGATGGGTAGCTCAATTTGGAGGCCATGTGTAATCCTTTCAGGTGTGACATTCTCATAATAAAATGTGTGAAAATCCTCTCTTTCCTTGAAAGAATTTTTTTGGCAACCAGCTCTCCTGTCCCTTTCATGTTAGCTGCAAAGAAATTAGATAACCATGCAAATTCATGGAGCTGCCTCAAAGGAATGTATCTGTACTGCAGCATGTATCTCCATACTGAAATTACAGTACTGCTGTACTTCACTTTTTTCTAAAGTTGTTGTGCTAATGAACTTGATAATAGGGGTTTCCTGAACTGTGTCAATGTCAATGTTAATTCAGCTGTCAAAAGTTAATATGCTAAAAATGAATAAAAATGCATTTATGAAAAAAAAAAAAAAAACAAACACCAAAACATCAAAGACTGTTATGCCCAACTCGGTGGAAACTGTGCCTCAAGAAATTCTGCACCCTTGGATTACTAGAAATTTGAGTTGAATTTCTGGGTAAGAATTAAAGGTAAGAGTATTTTTCTAAAAAGATATCAACTGGTGGTAATTGGTTGAGACAGAATACCTATGTTAACTAATCCAGAGATATAATCTTGTTTTGCTGCTTTCATTTTCTTACTCAAAAATGTGGATGATATATGTTGTGATTCATACAACCCATGATTCATATAATGGTTTGGTCATCTAAGGAAGTATATAAATTGATTTAATCTAATTTATAATAGGACTGTGTTCCATAGCCTCTTGCTCCTCTTACTGATTACTGTGTTTGTATGGTGATCAAATGCAACTAAAAAACCCTGATAAATTTACTAGTCAATTAATAAATTAATTTTTCAATGTGTCCAGCACTCTTGACCTATCTACTTTGATTTGTGCTTAAATTGGAGCAAGTAAAAATTACTTTTTCACAACAAGGCTTTTCAGGATCTGAAGTCTCTGAAGAGGCTTGTTTTGCTGGGCCAGCAGCCATGGTAATCTTTGTTTGTAAGTCAAATTAAGTTGCTATGATTAAGCATTTTGGTGGATTAGGAGCCAGAATGCATCCATTTTACTGGATCAGTCTTCCAGTTGCCATGGTATGTTTGGTAAATAAGTTTTTCAAAAAAGATGTCTGAAACATATAATTATTCCTATACTTCTTACTGACATCACCAGTGTTCTGGAATATACATCTGGAACAACATTCAAAAACGTCCCACAGGGCTATAAAGACTGTCTCTGGAAATTAAGTTTTCTATCACTAAGTCAGTTAATGTAAAAATTGAAGTGACATACACATGACATGGAGAAAAGACATGAAAAAGTGCAGGGAATGTATGTTCAACCCCAAGTGAATCAGTGCTTCTGGAAGTTTGCTCTGTTTCTCTGAGACATGATACTACTCTGTTCTCACTGCAACGTCTCCTCAAGGATGAACAACATTAACAATATATTGGATGAAACCCTGTTTTAAACACATAACTTGTAGATGCCATTGAAAATCCTTTGGAAAGGGGTGAAAATCAAGTACCTATCAGCTTTCTTGCTAATCTCATTGAAATATGGACCATATTCCTTCTATCAATGTAGTTCTGAGTGAAGGTTCTTTCATAAGACAAAGATGTTTCCTTTAATAACAATTAATCCGTACAGTTTCCAGCTGATACCCCTTTAAGCAGTTCAGGATTTGTCTATGAAATTGAAGTTTGCCCCCAAGCTGATTGTCTTTTTTTCCCTCAACTGTATCCCTGTGTGTGACTTAGTCATTTGTAAATTTCCTAATTAATTACATTAATTAGGAAAAGTAACAAAAATGTGAAAAGTAACAAAAACAATATACTTGGTCTTATCTAACATTCCTCTTGCCTTTCACCTTCTTCCTTCTCCTTTACTCAGAAAAGCTACCCCAGAATTAAAGTTGCTGTTGTCATTATACCATCATTAACTATACTCATAATCAGAGGAAAAATGATGTCTTTCAAGAAGAAATGTAGATATTTCCAGTCAAGAAACAAATCAGTTTCATGAGACCAATGAAAGCTTGAAGAGCAGATTTCTGCTAGATCTCATAATTTAGTAGTTTGAAAGATATTAGCAGGGAGTTGTTCTTTGTGTATGTGTCTTGCTGGATGCATTATATCCAGGCAGTGGATGTTTGTCTGTAGCATGCACTTCTGATCCTTTTAGTAGTTACTTCTTTGTAGATTTACAGTAAGCATAAATAGAAGACCCTAAATAAACATGACAGGCATCTTACTCAATTCAGTGATGGACATAAAAGGGACAAGAATTTGGCATCTCTCATGCAATTGATAACAAAAGAGAAATGCAAGGGTCACTGAGAGAACAGCAAATATGAATTATTTTAGTTTGACAAAAAGACTTGCTTCCTGTTCCAGTCAAAGATTGCTGCTTTGAAACACTTAAAGCTCATCTACAGTGAAAAAGTCTCACAACAGATGAGAAGAAGAGGGTAGCAGAAATGATTCACACAGAGATTACTCTACATTATGAAAATTATACAGCAATGTGTTCATTGTCTGCAAATCAGTACAGAAGTGCAAAGTCACATGAACATCACACCACTATGCCATATTACAGTGAAATGGGTCACAAACATAGGGCATTTTCAGAGGTGTTCACTGATGTACCTGTATATATGTATCTGTAGTGAGGTGGTTCCAGGGTAGAAATGGGGACATATCCATCTTCATGTAAATCAAATGTCCCTAAATTCTACGCATTTGTAAAGTTGTACCACAGTAAATAGTAAAAAGTCCAACATTTATGAAAAAAAAAGTTGCTCTCTGATAACATAACCAAACTGAACTTTGATTTTGCAGCCATTTTTGAGAAGAAAATTGCTTTAATAGCAGCATGTCATGCACAAGTTTTATACCTCTATCCTTATTGAGAAAATATGGCTTTATACTGCTACAGCTAAAATTTTAAAACCCATGATTATAATGCATATGTGTATACCTTTTTATTATGTTGTCTCTTCACTATTCCAGTGAGGATTTTTCTGAGTACAGACCTGTTGGGTCTTGTAGTTCTCTGGGAATGGTTCAGAGCTAAATCAACCTGTGGGGAAGTCAAACTTACAAGACAGCATAGCACAGACTGTTTTTATCAGCCTCAAGATTTCCAAACTAGTAGAGATTTTTGAAAGTGGAAGGAAGAAAACATTTATCAAGGGCAATATTTCTCAAGATGCATTTTGTATTATCAAATCTTTTACCTGGGATACCAATCCTGAGTTTAAACTTTCTTATTTTCCCTTGGTCAACAGAACAAAACCTATCCACATGCCTGCTCGAAGGGAGTACTAACAAGATCTTACTTAGAGATCTTAGAACATAAAACATAAGATCTTACTTATCTTATGCAGTCTAATTATCTTCCCCAACCAAGACTTATTTTTATAACACACCTCAGCAAATTACATTATGTCATTTTCTACTGGTCCATTCCTTTTGCTTCTGAAGCAATTTAGCCCAGATGGAAGCTGAGCAATACATTGTTCTTTATTTTATGATAGTTTCCTTGAAAGTAACATATCGCTGTCTGTATATGTCTCTGACATACGCTACGGAGACAGTACTGTTGATGATGGTTGCATAGAAGGGCAGGGTTGAAAGTGAGGAAATCAAGCTCCACAAGCAGGTCTGAAAGACTGGAAAGGGAAGGGAAGTCATTCAGAAAGAGCAAAGAAAATGTGGGGAATGTAAAATGGGAGAACAAAAAAAGCCAGTCTATCTCTGCCTGATCTCCTTCCATCTCTTTGCAAATTTCCCTGGAGATTTGTATATCTGCTGAGACAGATGGAAATTATTTCATACAGAATTATTAATTTAAAAAAAATAAAAGAAAAGAAACAAAAAAGTTTTAAAAATGTAAGTAAAAGGCAAAAATGAGCAGAGATAACCCTGAGTGCTTCCAGTTTAGTCCATAGGCATGGAAAGGACTGGGTATTTGCATATCTATGCACATCATGAATAAACCCTTTGACATATATGGGACTACTCCTAAGCATGCAAACCTCTTTTTTCCAGGGCCACAGTTTTTTTGCAAAAGCACAAGATGATTCAATTATATTCTCATTTTAGTAGAACAACTAGATATCAGAGATGTTACAGATAATTCAACTTTGGTGCTTTTATAATTTTATGAATCCTATCACTAATTAATTTTGTTCAGCAGGATACTTATTTAGAATACAGTGCCCTGTGTGCTGCACAGTGTATTCTCAGCACAGAATTGGTGTATTTCAAAAAAACTGATACATTTCTCCACACGCAACAGCAATTCTACAAGTTGCTCACACAAGGATTGTGAAGATGAATTAGTTACCTCTCACCCAGCACACTTCACTGCTGATGGCTGGGGTCTATGCTCAATTCCTTTTCAAACTCTTTTTTTCCTTCTCAGGGTAATTTCTGTTACCACAAAGGATATATACAAAAGGCTCCACAGCCATATGGACTTAATGTTATATACATGAGCATAAGCCCACAACTGCGTTGTAAATTCACATTGTAGCAGTCTTTACACCTCTGATTCCAGCAGATCTTAGGCATCTTTTTCATGAGGCCACTTTATTTCTGATCATATTTAGTAGAATTAGGAAATTTTTGCTCCAGAATTAAATAAGTTTTTGTTGTGTCTGAGAATTTCAGGAGTACATTTGGATGAGTATCCTTTATTTGCTCTGAGAGATAGGACTTGGGGAACTTTTAGCTGGGCTCAGTACTGTATGTCATCAGGAGTTTCTCACGGCAGGTAGAGAGTAGAGATTTTGTCACTCGAAAGAAGTTACAAAGTTTTTGGTATGACACATTTTAATGGATATCTATGTTCCAATTAGAGCTGGATTTTTAAAATTTGTTTGCATCAAAAAGGAGCACATTATTGTAGTCATGAAAACTGTCTGGGAAAGGCTTATGGGGTGAGGTAATATCTTCTATTAAATAAAATTGTGTAATTGGAAAAATTTTCAGTCAAAAGCCTTCTTTCTGTTCTAAACACCTTAAAAATCACATCACTAATGCACTTTATTCACCATATTCCCAAATTATGTTTAGTGCATTTACTGTATTTACAATACTCCTATTTAACTTGAGTCACGTACTTTGTCCTGCCTGAAGGGAGAAAAATAGAATAGATTTAAGTCAGTTTTATTCACCAAAATATTAGCTAAATGAGAGGAAATGCAGCAACATGGATAGTACTGTCAAGCAAAAGAGCTTCTCCTCTTTACATTCAATATAAGAAGAGTTAATTTGAGGGTAAAGGGCCAGTAATCCTAAAGTGCATACTTATTAAGCAGTGGCTCAGCAGAGCACTAATAACATATGCAAGTTTGCTAAATACTACCTTGACTCCAACACCCATTTCCCCTGTGATTTAAACAGAAGATTGTACAGGCATGAGTCTAACAATATTCTACAATGTTAATTTCTTAGATGGTTTTGGGTGGAGTAAGGGTTTAGGATGGCTTCATTTAACCATACCATTCATTAGTGTTGGGGAATTGAGATTATTGTCTTGTATAACCATACCATAAAACCTGAATAGAATCAGGTAGAAACAGACACAGTTATTACATTGTTTCAGACATCCCAAGAGCTTCCCAAATTTATTTCCATTTGTCGTAAATGAGTCTATTATATTTTGAAATATATTTTATACAGTGATTTTGAAAAGTCCTTGAATTCCTTTGGCCAACAAAATTGAAAATTAGATAAAGAGGAGTTATGAATGTATTTTTCATTTAAAGTTAACTCTATATAAATCAAAAGATATCCACCATTTTTTTTCATAAAGCCCAATGGTTCTGTGAAGATTTCTTTCTTTTACTGGTACAGTATTGAAAAGGATGAAAAATGGACCTCTTTTTCCATAAAAACTTACTTAGATTATATATCCTTAGTATATATTTAATATATTCTCATAAAAGAATCATAGCTACTCTCNCCCTCACCCAGAACTGAAGTTCAATGTCTCAATCCCTTCAAGAACCCAACCTAAGCCTAGAGAAGTCAAAGCACTCCATTAATTTCAGAAAGATTTGTCTTTTCCTTAATTAGCACAAATGCACCCATTCACAACAGAGTATTGTAGTCTGGAAACATGTTCTTTTAGCATTAACAAATCTGTGCTACAGTTAAAAATAAGGGAAAATACTGCAGCAAGAACCTTGAATTCCTGCTAGGAGACTGAGCAAACTCTCTCCTTTATATTTTGACCATCAGTTTTCATTTTCACTTTTTCTTCCTGGGACTTTTATTATCTATTTTGCAGATTAATATTATTTCTTCCTCTCATGCCCATCTGTCCACCCATCTGCTTAGTTTAGCTACATTTCCTTTCACCCTGCTGGCTCCTGTATATCCTCACCACACCCCAGGCATGTATCCTTCAACAAGATTTATAATATGAATCATTTTGAATACCTTCAAAATAGTAGTATAAGAAAATTGGATTCCTACTTTTTGGTGAGTAATATAAAATTATTTATAGGCTTAAAAATGAGCACGGTTGCCCTAAGAGAGCCTTTAGGCTTTGGGTAGGATTTCAAAGAATAATAACAAAGGTATAGATTATATCTAGAAGTTTAAGTACCAACCAGAGCAGTTCCAACTGGTATGTACAAAGTGTGTCCTCCTCCTTGGCCAGTGGAAAGAGAGAGAAGCTGCACTTTTGGGCCAGATGGGGCCAGGGGGCTGCATACCACACACCTCGTGTGCCTGAAGGGGTGACCAGAAGCTGGGGATGTGCTGGGCCAGCAGCCACAGGGTGAGTGTGAGCATACGTCAGAGTGTGACACCTTTCTGTGTGGCCTGTGCTAATAGTGCCTTTAAGGTGATTCTCAGGCGAAAAAGGAAAAAAAA